>SJYT01040929.1:349924-388273 GCA_006410635.1 Cephalophus harveyi
AAGGCTCCCCCAAGCGTCCGCCGGGCGCGCTGCGGCTGCCGCTCCGGGTCCCCACCAGTGACCGCGAATCCGTGCTCAGCTCGAGGTCCGCGTTCGCGCGGTCTGAAGGGAGAGGACAGGTCCGTCCCCCGGGGGGCGGCCCCGAGCTCCAGACTGTGCTCCCGCCCGCAGGCCTCCGCTTCCCCCGGGGCCGTCTGGGGACACTTGAGAAGTGCCTTCCTTCGGGCCGCCGCAGCCAAGGTCCCCGTGTGGATTCGCCGGGCGGGGGCGTGTGTGGAATCTGAGCATCCTCTCGGGGGCGCGGGACTCTGGCTGGAGCGGGACGCGGACCCTTTAAGGAGGGGCGGGGCGAGCGCCGCCAGCGGTCATTAGCATATATTAGCATGTCCCGCCCCGCCGCCGGGAGGCGGCGCTGGGCTCAGTCGGGCCGGGAGCCGGGCGCGGGGCGCACGGGCGCGGGGGACTGCCACCGCTGCGCCGCCCGCCCTTTGAGCGCGATGCGGCGCCGCGCCGCCCTGGGACCCGGCCCGCCGTTCCCCCGAGCCGGGGTCCCGCCGCTGCCGCTGCTGCTGCTCGCGCTGGCCGTCCGTGGGGGCTGCGCGGCGCCCGCGCCCCACGCGGAGGACCTCAGCCTGGGAGTGGTGAGTGTGCGGCCGGGAGGCGGGCTCCCGCGGCCCGGGGAGACCCCATCAGGGCGCCTTGACGCCTGCGGGAACCCGGACGCCCTGGACCCATTTCCTGGGCGGGAAAGCTGAGGCTGGGTCGTAGGCTGAGTGTCTGACGCGCGCCCACCCGGATCTGGGAGAGGCGCGCTGGGTGCCTCCTAGGCTGCGTGCGCCGGGAGCCCGCCGCAGTCGCAGGAACCCGCGGAGGTTGGCGGCTTACCTGGCCGGAGCCCTGTCCCCGACTACGTGCAGCCCCAAAGAGGCCCCTGAGGCGGGTGGGACAGCAGTCGCAGCCGCCCAGAGCTGGGCATCCCGCGTGCGTTCCCAGTGGGAGTGGCGGGGGTGGGAGGTGCGCACCCACAACAGAGAAAAGGACGGAGCTGCGGAGTGTGGGCTCCCCGGAAAGCTGGTGGTTTCGAGTTTGCTCCGTTGAGGATGTTGAGGAACAGGGGAACCGACCCCCCAACCCTCCACTAGGCATGGACCTTGGCCCTATTTCCTGTTCCCTTCCACCCCCAGGATGGCCAGTCTTGCCTTGCCACCCTTGTCCCCGTCCTGAACCTGATGAGGTGCCCCCCACAATTCGCAGGCTCGGATGTAGCCCCACCACCTTATCCTGCGCTTCCCCGCGCCCAGTATCAGCTGTGTCCCACTGGCTTGGAAACCATACCGAGGGGCTGCGCAGTGCCCTCTTCCCACGTCCCCTCCCCCGTTCAGTCCGCCAGGCTTGGAGCCTCCTCCTTGGGACTTGGAAGATTTAGATCACACTTTATGAGTCTCCACCCCCAGGCCCAGGGAGGCCAGGTGTGGGCACATGGGGGCTGATGGATTAAGCAGATTGCTTCTGAGGCTTCCGCCCTGCAGTTGCCCTCACTTGGGCTCCCTGCCTCCGCACCTGGCCCTCGGCAGTCTCCTAGAAGGGTGCTGGCAGGGCTCCGCTCCCAGGCTATTAGCATTCTCAAGCTCCAGGTAGATTTCAGGCCAGTTCAAGCATTTGGGGGGCATCCACAGACCCGTGGCTGGCAGGACTCGGCCACAGGTTCTGGGTGTGGAACAGTCTCTGGCTGCCCCCACCCAGCCGCCCTGGCCCCCCTGCAGCCATCTGGGAGGGCACAGCCACAGTCCGTGCTGGCTGCACTCGAGGGACCCCCAGAGCCGCTTCCTCCCAGCCAAACTGCTCTGAAATTCGGATGCCTTTACCCACCTCTGGGGCTTGGGGTGTCCTGAATCCCCTCTTGGGGTGCAGGCTCTGAGGGCATCAAATCTCTAGGTCTGGGCTGGGTGGCAGTAGAACCAGGCTCTTCAGGCTCCCACCATCAGGACATGGAGCTCCTGGCCCAGTCAAGTTCATTTATCAGACCCAGTGTTGTTGTGAAGTTTCTCGATGCCCACCCGAAGGAAGCAGGTCAGGTACGTTCCTTCCGGTTTACACCTCCATGCCTCCTCCTCTGTCTGCTCCTCTGGCTTCCCCGACACCAGGGGGTCCCCCGGCCCCACACCCTGTGGGAGGCACTAGGCAGGGGATGTGGCCCCTTAGTCTGGAGCCCCAGAGACTGCAGGGCCTTGGCATCTGACCCAGCTGATAAAGAGCAGAGGTTGCTGCCCCTGCCCGGAGAGACCCCCACCAGGGGAAGGCCAGGTCTCTTCCAGGCTGGTGTGGGAGAAACCTTCCTGCATCCTGCCCCCAATTTGCAGGCAGAGGGCGGTCTCTGGTGGTCTTCCGGGGAATGACACCTCAGTGCATCAGACCCAGAGGTGCAGGAAGACCAGCAGGGATTTGCAAGGAGGAGGGGGGAACTCCTTTCTACCCACCCTCTGCAGACCGCCCCCAGGGGCCCACTGACTCTGGATATTCAGGTCTAGGGCTGCCAGTGAGGAGAAGGGCCCCTTTGTAAGTGTGACCCAGCTTCTGCCAGACAGAGCCGTGCCCAGCGGGTCTCTCAAGCGCTGGCTGCCCCCGGGAGGGGCTCCCTGGCCCAGCCGCCGCCGGAGCATCAGAAGAAAACAAAGCACCGGATTGAGGCCCGCTGCGCCGGCCCAACAGCAGGCTTTCAGGCCGCGGTGGAGCGGGACAAAAGAGCCCCTTGCCCTCCTGGGGTTGTCGGCTGAGCCGCAAGTCCTTCTGGGCCCGTTTTCATTATTTTGTTTCTGAGTAAGTAATATCCACGGCAAAATGTTCAGGCCATACAGAAGGGTCCGCAGGGGCGATCGTCTCCCTCGTTTCCTAAGGATTCTTCCAGAGGTTGTCTGGGCGCATAAAAGGGCATGGGGCCTCAGCCCCTTATTTCTATGGATGGCAACCTGCTGTCCACGGCTGTGTGCCCTGCTGTTTTCACTTCCCAGTCTGTCTTGGGGAACGGTCGGTATTGGAACATCTTTATCTGCCTGGTTCTTTCTGTCCACCCATCGCATTTCACTGCAAGGATGTGACTGACATCCGTTAGCCAGACCCCGGCCCGGACGTGCAGGCTGTTCCTAATATTTCACCGTAGTCAGGAGCGGCCAGAACACCCAGTCACTGCAGTGTGAGTATGTGAGGGGCTCAGCCCTGTGGGAGCCTGGTGACAGGCATGCACGGAACGTGTCGCGAGCTCACAGATTTGCCGGCCAGTCCTCTAAAGTTTGGGCTTCCCTAGTGGCTCAGTGGTAAAGAATCCAGCTGCCAATGCAGGCGACGCGGTTTTGATCCCTAGGTTGGGAAGATCCCCCGAAGAAGGAAATGACAACCCACTCCAGTATCCTTGCCTGGAAAATCTCAGGGACAGAGGAGGAGCCTGGCGGGCTACAGTCCACAGGGTTGCAGAGTCAGACAGGACTTCGCAACTGAGCACACTCCTCTAAAGTTTGTTCTCAGATTTCTATCCCCGCAACAACGTCTTTGAGCTCTTGTGCCTCATACCATGCGTGTCAGCCGTTCTTTTGGTTCTCTGACTCCGGTTTGTGGCTGAGAACGTGTGAGGGTGGCCGAGAATCAGCAGGGCCCTCCCTCGGTGGCCCAGGGGCTGGGCAGAGGCTGGAACACCTGTGAGCACTGTCCCCCTGCAGGGGTGGGGAGGAGGTGACGGGGTGGCCATCACCCTGGCCTCAGCCAGTGGCCTCTGGGTCCCTGCTTCTCAGTACCAGCACCCAGGCAAGCCTGTGGGTGCTTGGTGTGCTCAAAATCCGCATCAGACCAAATATTCCTAGAGCCAGGAATATTCCTTTTGGTACAGTCAGGGAACCCAACCCAAGGGAACAGGGGCAGTCTTCCTGAGCTGCAGGGGGAGAGCCTCAGCTCCCAGGTCTCCCACCCACCCCTCCAGAACTTGAATTTAAATGTGAAGGTCTTAGGACCCAGCTGGTCCCCTCCCCGACCCCACCTCCCGACTCCCACCCTGCAGGCATGTTGTCAACAACTGAGTTCATTTCCTGGACACTCATTGCCCTGGGCATCTGAATGACAGACGTCTTTGTGGCACTTTCGTAGAGGCCCATGTGGTGTGGGCACAACCACGCTGGACGCTGAGCCCTGGGAGCGTGGACTCTCACTGGACAGGCCGGTGGCCAGCCTGGCCGCTGAGGAAATGCCATTGCTCTGTCAAGAGCTCTGGAACCAGCCTCTGGGCAAGGGTCCCAGGCTGCTGCCTACCAGTCTCGGGGGTAATCTGTGCTGTACCTCAGTCTCCTTATCTGTAAAATGGGGCCGTGAGAACAGGACAGTTGGGATATTACCTGACTGATCCCCCTGAATCGCTCACCACAGAGTCTTGTGGGAAGTAAGCTGCCTTCACACACTGAGGGAGAGTGTGGAAAGAAGGAAAGCTGGGGAGCAGTTAGGGGCTCACCGGGGTGCTCGCCAATGCAGTGTCTTCCTGAGGGTTTCCGAGGGTGCTCTGAGCACACCACGTGGTTTTTGCCTCTTGGTTAACGGTGGCTCAGAGCTTCCAGTGAGACACTCCAGGTGCAGAGTCTGTGCTGTGCACGTGAAGGGTGACAGACGCATCTGTCACACACTAGCTCACAGCCCTCTGGGTCCCTTCCAGACACCATCCTGCTCTCAGGAGGGAAGGACAGTGGTCTGGGCAGGATGCCAACCCCACTTTCCCTCCTTACCTGGCCCACTCGTCCACTTCTCCACCCTCTCTTCTCTCTGTACCCCAGTCCCACCAGCTCCTTTCTGTTTCCTGAACTTCCCACACTGGTTCCAACCACGGGGCCTTTGCACTGGCTATTCCCACTGCCGTGAATTTTTACCTCGGCTCATCACCTAGCCAGCTCCTTCTCATCTTTCAGGGCTCTGCCCAATGCCACCCCACCAATCAGCCATTTAAGAGCCCCTCCACGCTGTCTCACTTCTATCAGCACAGGGTTCCTGGAAATAGGCCCTGAAGCTAGAGAGCCTGGGTCCCCATCCCAGCTCTGTCCTGTGCTGTGTGACTGTGAGCAAGTGTCCTGACCTCTCTGCCCCTCAGTTTCCTCATCTGTAAAATGGGCATAATAATAGCCCCTACCTATAAGATCATTGCAGCAGTTCTTTATTGAGCACCTGCTGTGTGCCAAACGTGGACTGAACCCCACGGACCGCACACCACTGTCCTCACAGTTTCCCCCTACAGCTGCTGTGAACATAACTCAATAATCATTGGCCATTAGGATCACTTATCATAGTTACCACCGTGACACCTATTTTTCACATGGTTAGTGTTGGTCTTTCCTGCAAGACTGTCCCTCCTCGATGGACAGCAGGGTGGGATCTCCCTAGGTCTTCGCCGTGCCCCCAGCACCTGGCACAGGGAGCCCTCAATGAGGGTGTCCAATGGATGGATGGACTGTCTGAGGGGGGACCTGGGAGCATCCCCCTGGAGAAGATGCTGGGATGAGGGATCATCCCAACCACAAGCAGCCCCCGGAGGAATTCCCATCCTGCTGGGGGGCCCCCAGGTCCTTTCTCTCTGGGTCTTTATTGGCTGGACCTCCAAGGGAGTCACACACAGACTCGAGCCAGAGCCACACCATGTGACCGCGGGCCATTTCTGCAGCTGCACCTAGGCGGGTGGTGTGTGGGTGGCAGATGAGTGAGTGAAGGTCAGAGGTGGCAGCACTCAGTGGGTGCTGAGGGTCTGTTAGTATTTGGGTCTGGGGGCAGGTGCTCTAAACCTGCTGCCCGCCCACCTCCATTGTCCCTGATGCTGCGGCGGTGTCTGCACTGCCCTGGCCTCTGTTTCCTCGTCGGTGCCCTGGGACCAATGACATCCACTCTGCATACCCCCACGAGGCCAGCGGAGTCCAGTCAGTGACAGAGCACAAAGTGGGTGGCAGACAGTTCAGCCGTCGGTCCCCACTGGCCCCAGGCCCCTCACAGCCCATCGGACGGGTGTCCTGCGGTCAGCTTGCTTCACTCCCGTCCCACTGCCGTCACACAGGGCAAACCCTTCTGCGCCTCCATTTCCCCACCTGAAAATGGGGCAACAGTGGCCAGGCCAGGGCTGGGGAGGATCTAAGGAGGCACTGCACACAGTAAGCGCCTCTTGTTTACTGGCACCATCCACATGCATTACAGCAAGGCCTTCCCTCACCCTCCAGTCCAGCCACGTGGCAGGTTGGTTTACCGAGTCCCCTGGGAGCTGGCGCTAGGGCCGTGGGTTGAAGGCTGACCCGCTGGGCGGAGGGACTGCTCAGGACATGAGGCTCAAACACGAGGCCTCTTTGTGGGGGCCATGGCCCACTTGCCTGTGACTCTGATGAGGTCAGGAGGGAGTTTTGTGGTGTGTGCGTGAAACATTGTTAGCACTGTGAACAGATACACATTGTGTCAATCAGTGATAAACAATACAGAGAAAAATAAAACCAAGCAAGCTGGGGCTGGGGGGTTGGCAAAGCCATGGGAAGGATGATAGGTGACTTCGTCTGGTTTGTGGGAGGGGCCAACACCCCACCCCCTGCCAGTGCCTTGAGTAGAGCACTGACATCTCTGGGCCTCAGTTTCCCCATCTGCAGTAACGGCTCAGCTCACGGGGGTCCTGGCAAGGAGGAGAAAGAGAGCATGTCCTTGGCTGTTAGGGATTACCCATGATGAGGCAGCCCCTGCAAGTTTGGGGCTCCCCCTCCCACCCCTCCCCCCCTCCTCTTGGCCTTCTGGAAAGTTCACCCTCTGCCCACACAGCCTGGTTGCCCTGGAGACACAGTCGCCGTGGTGACAGAGGGAGGACCAGTGGGTGAGCACAGGAAGGGGCCGGCCCAGGCGACCCACGGACTCTGTAGATATTAGGGGACAAGGGGCAGGACTGGAGACAGCTGGCTGGACAGGAGGTCTGGGCCCTCACCCCAGGGGCTGATGTTCCAGGGGCACTACCGTGGAAGGGGGCAGGAAGAGGGGCTGCAGTGGCTCCGGGGGAGGCCTAGGCAGGGCGTTTGGCAGCCTTTGCCCTGTGCAGGGACCTCAGCTCTGAGGTTGAGTTCTCAGCCTGGTTCCCCTCTGATGTTCCAGCCTGTACTAACTACCAGGAAAAAAAATTAAACCCTGGCCATTCGGGAATTTTTGTCTCCCCGGAAGATCGGGATGAGCTGGCAAGTTGAGAGGGAGAGAGACAGAGAAAGGAGTTTTTAGACATCCCCTCCCTCCCTGGGCTCCAGAGCTGTTCCTTTCCAGCAGCGATGGGGGCTTCTTGTGTGGACACGTGTTTCCACTGAACAGGGGAGAACAGGATGGCTCAGGGCTGAGCTGGGGTCCCCATGGGCTCTTCAGGACCAGCAGCCTCCTCCTAAACCCACCAGAGATCTGTCCTGTTGTCACACATCTCCTGAGAATTTCGCCCCCAGTGCCCCCCCACCCGCTCCAGTGGCCCCCACTGCCCGCCAACCCCCTTGAGCTGAGGGTTGTTCGCAGCCCCCATTCCAGCTAGTCCAGGAATTAATGCAGAAGCCCACCAGCTCTGTGGGAGCCAAGGGGAGGAGGTGAGGTGAGGGTGTGAAGAGGGGGGACAGGCTTTGCGATGGGGGAGTGGCTGCACTGGGGGCAGGTGGGACAGCTGAGCCCAAGCCTGGGGGGAGGGGAAGGGGGAAGGTGGGGGCCCCTCCCTCCCACCAGCCCCCCAGATCCCATCAGCATGCTCTCATGCTCTTGCAGCCAGCAAGGGCCGCAAACGGCAGTGCTCCGGAGCCTGGGCAGGTACAGCAGCTGCTGATCATGGCCCGAGCACTGCCTGTCCCAGGGCAGCACATGCCCCAGTCCTGCCCTTGATCTGCAAGTGGGCACAGAGACTGGCCACTGGGACCTGCAGCTAAAATCTCCTGCTCTGCAACGTTCGCAAACAATCCTCAAGTACTCTTGAGGCCTGAAGTCTAAAAATGTGCATGGCCTCCCAGGAAGGCTGGAAAGACTAGAGGAAGCCACTCCTTTGTAACCCCCATGGAGCCCTGGGAGGGCTGGGAGCAGGGGGCTGCTTGGGTCAGACACCCAGCTGTTATCCCAACCTATAGTGTGACAGTTGGGAGGTGGGTGGTCCTCCCAGGGTGTCTCACCCCCAGCCTGCCCAAAGCAACTGGCCTGGGTGGGGAAAGGCTCTCACTTGAGTAGATCATTACCTGGTAGGGGAAATGGGGCCAGCATCCTCACCTAGCATCATGTACTATCTAAGGAAACTCTGGAGGACTTCCTGGAGGAGGCAGCCTCGTGGTGCTGAACGGCCCCCAGCTCTTTAGCTCAGGCCTGCAGTGTTAACAAAGAGCTTCAAAATGTGTGTGTGTGTTCTGACTTTCAGAAGGAAAATGGCAGAATCAAGATTTTAAAACATCTTTAAAAATTGTCCCCAAAAATGTGTAGCCACAAATACACATCTGTCTTTTTTTTATAATTTTTATTGGAGTATAGTTGATTTGGGCTTCCCAGATGGTACTAGTGGTAAAGAACCTGCCTGCTAGTACAGGAGATGTGAGAGAGGCAGGTTTGATCCCAGGGTTGGGAAGATCTCCCAGAGGAGGGCATGGCAACCCACTCCAGTATTCTTGCCTTGAGAATCCCATAGACGGAGGAGCCTGGTGGGCTACAGTCCATAGGGTCGCACAGAGTTGGACACAACTGAAGCAACTTAGCATGCACACATGCCCATAGTTGACTTACAGTGTTGTGTTAGTTTCTGTTGTATAGCTATGTGAATAAAAATACACATCTGAAACATGAAATGCTCTCTTGGGCATTTCCAGGGCCCAGTGATTAGCCATGAGACTCGTTCAGTAAATCTTGTTGATAACTGATGGGATACATTTTTAAAATAATTTTATTATTTATTTATTTATTTTTGGCTGCACTGGGTCTTCGTTGCTGTGCAAGCTTTCCTCTAGGAGCATTGAGTCGGGGCTTCTCATTGCAGTGCTACCTCTTGTTGCAGAGCCGGGGCTCTGGGGTGCGTGGGCTTCTGTACCTGTGCCATGTGAGCTCAGCAGTAGTGGCACACAGGCTTCATTGCTCCACAGCATGTGGAGCATGTGGGATCCTCCCAGATCAGGGATCAAACCCGAGTCTGCTGCGTTGGCAGGCGGACTCTTTACCACTGAGCTACCAGGAAAGCCCCTGGGCTGCATTTTAATGTGTTTGAAGTGATGTGAGGGGAGGTCCTCCCGAAAGAAGGGTGCTCAGGGGTGCGGAGGTGCCAGCACCGCAGAGGGCAGAGCCCAGAGTGGAGATTGAGCCTTTCTGCCTACTCGTCTGAGCACAGGATGTCACTCGGGTGTGTCCACTGGGAGCACCCTGTGGTTGCTGTTCACTGTCCTGCCCGACAGCCTAATAGGGGCTCCCAGACCTGAGAGGGGTCTCCTGTGTCCCCCAGTTGGGCACATTCTGGGAGGCCCCCAGAAGTTAGGGAGGAAGTCAAGGAACAGAGAGAACCCCAGCAAGGACTCAGTGTTTCCTAGAAAGCAGGGGTGGGGAGTGAGGGGGGAATCCGGCTGGTTCTCTGCAAGTGTATGCAAATTATATGCAAATCATTGAGGCTCCTGGTCAGTTGAGGCTCCTAGGCATTCCCAGAGGATGGACCCCCTCCCACTAAGCACCTGCCAGGCCCCTAGAGGTAGGGGCATAAATCCCTGGGACAAGGAGTCAATAGGCAGGAGCTATCTACTCACCAGCTTCCTGGGGGCCCTATAAGTGCTGTAAATGAATAGAGCAGAAAAAGAAAAAGGAGACCTGAGAGTCAGTACCTCTCTTGAAGCTGGGTCTGGAAGGGAGTGGAGCTCAGAGAATCGCCAGAACCCTGCCTTCCAGCCACCCATGGGTCTTCCCCAGACTGGCTGGTGAGCCTGTCCCCTGGCACTGCGTCCACGTGGCTGAGTGCTTTTCACGGGGTTGTCACCCAGCTTAGGAAGTGGGCGCCTGCACCATTTGCCTTTGAAGAAACAGCAGCCCCCCAGGGGGTCCCCATGGATGGCATCGGTGCCTCCCTGTCCCCCCAGATGGTAAAGGTGACTGGGCCAGGGAAGGGGCTCTATGTGTGTCCGTGGCGTAAAGGGTTGCCCCGTTCCTGCTTCCTGCTTGGCTCGGGGGCTCCCCCGGGGCGCTTTGCAGAGACCTGTCCCCTGACAACCAGCACCACACGCGCTTTGCGTGGAGGGTGCCTGTGTCAGATGCTGACCTGAGGGTTTCCACGTTCCAGCTCATCCTCACTTCCCCAGGTGAGGAAACGGCCTAGAGAGGGCCCTGACATGACTCAGTTGCACAGTGAGGAGGGGGCTAGGTAGGATTGGAACCCAGGCAGCCTGGCTCTTAACTCCTGTGCATGTGCAGCACATGACCAGATTCTTAAAACCGGTTTCTGAGCCCATTGCCCTTCTCAGCGTGGGTTTCAGAGCTTGGGTCCTGAACTACTGCCTCACTGCCAGCTCAAGGCCTGAATTTGGCACTCCTGGTGTTAAATAACCTTTTAAAAATTTCAATTTTGTAAGTGTCCCTGGGGCATTTTGCTGTTGCAGGAGGAGGGAGGTGGGGCAGGCTGCCATGAACAGTTGTACAGGTTGTACACTGCTGAAGCCCATCCCATCTAAGGGGCATCGAGTTTATCAAGATACTTCTGCAGCCTCCTGTAAAGAAATTTAAGGAAGGAGCAAGAGACACCCTGTGGGCTAGTGGGCAGGGGCTGGAGTGTTGAGCTGAGCTGGGAAAGGCCTGCCCCTTATAGCAATGGGGCCCCGGGCCATGGCTCTTCAGGTGGCTGAATCCCCACCGCTACCACCCCTCACTCTGCTCTCTGCCCACAGGAGTGGCTGAGCAGGTTTGGCTATCTGCCCCCAGCAGACCCCGAAACGGGACAGCTGCAGACACCAGAGGAGCTGTCCAAGGCCATCGTGGCCATGCAGCAGTTTGGAGGCCTGGAGGCCACTGGCGTCCTAGGTCAGTCCTCGGGGTTCAGTGGGAGATGGGTGCCAACCTGGCTTCTCCCAAGTACCCCTGCAGCCCACCTTGCTGTTCAGGGACAGCGGGGAGGATTCTCACTGCCTGGGGGCCCTCCATCATCCCCATCACTATCCCCGGTGTGCGCATGCCAGTGGGTGAGTGTGCCAGCTGTCCCCAGACCCCATTTCCACACTTACAGCAGGACCTCAAACTCCATGCCATGGGCCAGGCAGACCAGGTGTGGGAGTGAGTTCTGGCCACCCAGGCCCCAGTTAAGCCTTGCCCCATCAAGGATGGGGGGCAGACCTGTGCTGTCAAAACTCCCCACTTTCCAAGGGAAACCAGAAATCTGGGGTGTTTATGCAATGCCCCACTTTTTACATTTTGACAACAAATTCCAATTTTGTAAAGACTCTCAGCAAGGCTGGCCGATCGAAACATGTCTGTCCCCAGACACGTGTGTCCCACACAGAGCCGTTGGGCTGTGTGTCCTGTGAGAGGCAAGAAGCGTTGGCAATGGTCCCAGTTGGGGTCGTGCCCCCTCCGATTGCTCAGGGCCCCTGCCATACATTAGTAAATGCTTGAGCAGCCCCCACCCTGTTCGTGGACACACCCCTGGCAGTGGGGCCTGATGCAGCTGGAGACCCAGGCCTCATCCCCCCAGACCTGGGGCGGGGAGCCAAGGGGACCGGACTGGGACTTGGAGCCCGTTCTCAGGGAGCTGCTGGGAATGCCCGGTTGGGGGTGAGTGTGCACGGGGCCGGACTCCTGACCTCTGCCTGCCCGCCCACCCCACAGATGAGGCCACCCTGGCGCTGATGAAAACCCCTCGATGTTCCCTCCCTGACCTCCCGGCCACAGCCCCGGCTCGAAAGAGACGCCAGACTCCAGCCCTGACCAAGTGGAACAAGAGGAACCTGTCGTGGAGGTGGGCAGGGCTTTCCTGGGGTCTGGGTATCACAAAGGCAGCCAGAATGAACACGTGCAAACCAAGGCTGAAGAGACAGGATTTTGTCCTCTTGCTTCTGGAGATCAGAAACCCGAGGTCCAGGGGCGGCAGGGTGGTCCCTTGGAGGCTGTGAGGGAGAGTCCGGCCTGGCCTCTATCCAGATGCTGCGGGCAGCTCTGGGTCCACGGCTCCAATCCCTGCTTCCATCTTCACATGGCCTCCTTTGATGTCTGTGTCCCCTTCTGTCCCTTATAAGGACACTCACTGGATACAGAAAGTGAAGGTATTTGTCACTCAATCATGTCCGACTCTGCAACCCCACGGACTGTAGCCCACCAGGCTCCTCTGTCCATGGGATTCTCCAGGCAAGAATACTGGAGTGGGTTGCCATGCCCTTCTCCAGGAGTTCTTCCTAATCCAGGGATCGAACCCGGGTCTCCCATATTGCAGGCAGATTCTTTACCGTCTGAGCCACCAGGCCGCCCTAATCCTGGATGACCTCATCTCCATCCTTGTCCCGATAACATCTGCAAGCCCCATTTCCAAATCAGGTCCCCGGTGCCCCACTCGAGGCAGAATGTTCCCAGGAGTGCCCTGCAGCCTGGGCGGGGGCGCTGGGCCTGTCCCTGCGGCCTGACCCGGGGCTCTGACCCCGCCCACCCCAGGGTCCGCACGTTCCCACGGGATTCGCCCCTGGGCCGCGACACAGTGCGGGCACTCATGCACTACGCGCTCAAAGTCTGGAGCGACATCACGCCCCTGAACTTCCACGAGGTGGCCGGCAGCGCCGCTGACATCCAGATCGACTTCTCCACGGCCGACCACAACGACCGCTACCCCTTCGACGGCCCAGGCGGCACGGTGGCCCACGCCTTCTTCCCGGGCGACCACCACACCGCAGGGGACACCCACTTTGACGACGATGAGGCTTGGACGTTCCGCTCCTCAGGTGTGTCCAGGGCAGCCCCGAGGACCCTGCATCACCCCCCGACCCCCAGTTGACCCATGATGGTGTAGGGAGTCACACCAGTTCCCCAGCACTGGAAACCACCATGGCCTCCCCCTGAGCCGGCCCCGCCCCCAGCCTAAAGCCGTGGGCACCTGTCCAACTCAGGACAGCGCTGTGGTCCTCATCCAAGCTGATCTCACCAGCTTGGCACAGGCAGCCCGCCTGGCCAACCCTGGCTGGGATGTGACTATGTGAGCCCAGCTTGTCCTCATCCTGGTCTCCACTTCCAAGATGGAGTGGGAACTTGCAAGGCCTTGGCAGGCCTGGGCACATCATCACTTCTGCTAAGTCCCACTGGCCAAAGAAGTTGCAGGCCCCCAGGTTCGAGGCAGGAGGAGGATCAGAGCCAAGTGGCACAGGGCATGACTACAGACAGGGAAGGTAGGGACCCTTGAGAGGGTGGTCTCTGTATCAGGCTGAGGAGCCCATCCTAGCTGGAGGAACCAGCAGGGACCCCATGGAAGCTGCAGGTTCTATGCTATGATGGGACCTGGGGAATCTGTTCAACTCTGTGGGGTTCGAGGAACTTATAGTGACCCCTATAACTTGGCTCCTGGTGGCCTGCAAACCCTGAAGTATTTAACATGTAGCCTTTACAGTTTGCCAACCTTACTGTGAGTGGCACACGTAGGGTGGAGAGACCAAGAGACCTCAGGGCCTGAGACGCCCCTGAAGATCCCATCGGGCCTCCTAAGAACCTGAGTGACTCCACAGAACCCCTCTGTCCAGGACTGGGGCCTCCCCCACAACCATCCTGGAGGGCCCATCACATCCCACCCCACAGGTCCCATCCCGGTGGCCTAGCAGGAGCTGGCAGCCCCTCCCCTGACTCACCGGCTCCTGTGTCCCCAGATGCCCACGGCATGGACCTGTTCGCGGTGGCCGTCCACGAGTTTGGCCACGCCATCGGGCTGAGCCACGTGGCAGCCACACGCTCCATCATGCAGCCGTACTACCAGGGCCCAGTGGGTGACCCACTGCGCTACGGGCTCCCCTACGAGGACAGGGTGCGCGTCTGGCAGCTGTACGGTGAGCCCTCCCCCCGAGAGCCAGCACGGGTCACCCGGGGATGGGGACAGCAATCCTGGGGACTCCCAGAGCCCGGAACCCCGTGGAGGAGGGCTGGTTCTATCTTCGCTGTGTGCCCAGCATCCAGGACCTGCACACGCTGGCTGCCCCTTAGTATGTGTAGAATGAATAAACAGGTGATTTCTGTCACCAGGGGCTTTTCACAGAGCTTGTCTCAGACCCCTGGGCAAGATCCCACGTTCAACCCCCAGGGGGTTTCAGGTTGTGACAGCTGACATTGATGGTGACCCAGGGCCCCCGCAAAGCACTTACATGTACTAAGTCATCCAGTCTTTACAAGCTGTGAAGTCCATACTGCACCCCTACTTAGAGATGGGAGAGCTAAGCCAGGACCGGCCCAGAGCCAGGGGTCACCTCAGGAAATGTGGCAGAAGGAAGCCGGTCCTGGGAGCTGACAGGAGCCTGGGGGTGGGGCAGTGATGGACCCTCCCCCATATACCTCCCCATCTTCACACTGGGCCCCCTCACCCCCACCTACAGCGGCCAGAGCAATTCCCTTAAAGCCTGGGGCGGAGCCTCTCACCTGGGTGGGGGGAGGTCAGCCTCACTTTATGCCCCGTTGCAGCCCCTCCCCTGCTTCACTGTTGCCTTTGACATCTATGGACTTTTTTCCTTGAATTCATTTATTTTTTAATTGCAGGATAATTGCTTTGCAATGTTGGTTTCATTTCTGCCATACATCAACATGAACTAGCCATGGGTGCACCTCTGTCCCCTCCCTCTTGAACCTCCCTCCCTAACTGTAGTAAAATTTACCATTTTTACCACTTCAGAGCAAACCATTCAGTGATTTGGCACATTAACAGTGTTGTTCAAGCATCATTTCTATCCACTTCTAGAACTTTTTCACTGCCCCCCCTACCCCACCTCCCGTTCCCGCTTCCCCCATTAGCAGTCTCTGCCCAGCCCCTGGCAAATACTCAGCTCCTTTCTGTCTCCATGGATTTGCCTCTCTGGACAGTTCACATAAATGGAATCCTGCAATGTGTGGCCTTTTGTGTCTGGCTGCTTTCACTTAGCGTGTGTTTTCAAGGGTCATCCCCGTCATAGCATGCATCAGTAATTCCCTCCTTTTTACGGCTGAATAATTTTATTTATCCATTCTTCCGGTGATGGACATTGGGGTTGTTTCCACTTTTGGCCATGATGAATAATGTTGCTATGCACATTCACTGTCTCTTATACACATCTGGTTCATGCATCTCGATGCTCAGGCTTGGGTGGGGGGGTGGGCATCTCCCCTGTCCTGCTTACCACCACACTCCAGCTCCTGACTCAGTGTAGGCACAGCACCTGCCCACCCGGTGGCCTTGATTCCATCCTGGCAGCTCCAGAAAGGGTGGTGGGGTCTACAGGAAGGCGGGCATGCCAGGTTCAATGCAGCCTCCTTGTCTCCACAGGCGTGCGGGAGTCGGTGTCCCCCACAGCTCAGCCGGACACCCCAGAGCCTGAGGAGCCACCCCTCCTGCCAGAGCCCCCTGACAGTCGGCCCAGCACCCCGTAAGCCGTGGGCCCCTGGCTCCACTCTGCAGCCAGCACCACTCCCAGCAGTGGCTTAGAGTCCTGAGCTCCAGGGTCATCTGGGCCTGCAGAACCCTGAGAAATGGTTTCTTTTCTTATGGACAGAACTGGAAGTGTTGCAGGAAGGGGGACCCCTTCCAGGGCCCAAAAGTGGGCTCGTGTCTAACACCTGGAAATGAACTGTCTAAGGAGACACGCATGCTGGCAAAGCAAGAGACCGTATTGAGAAGGGGAGCCTGGGCAGAGAGCAGCGGGGCCAGGAAACCCAGGAGGACTCCTCTGCCGCGTGGCTCCCAGTCTCAGGTTTTATGGTCATGGAGTTAGTTTTCAGCTTGTCTTTGGTCAATCATTCTGACTCAGAGTCCTTCCTGGTGGCACATGCATTGCTCAGCCATAATGGATGCCAGTGAGAAGGGTCTTGGGAGGTGGTAGGACACACGGGATCACCTTTTGACCTTTTCCGAACTCTTCCTGTCGGTGGTGGCTCATTAGTTCCGTCTTCCTTACAGGGACCTCCTATCAGAAACTAACTCACACACATGGTTCCTGTGGTGCCTGGGCTGGGTGGGCGGTTTCAGTCAGTGTGCTCCCCCTAACAGAAGGGACCACTAACCACCAGCCCAGAACTGTGCAGAGGCACTGCTTTCAAACCCATGATTTCCTCTCCCCCTTTGTCTCAGTCATCCGTGGCTGTGTAACAAACAGCCCTGCCTTGTGGCATCAAACCACCACATCGGTAGGCTCATGGATTCTGTGGATCAGGAAGTTGGACAGGGCACAGGGGGCTGGTTAGCTCCACAGTGTTGGGAACATCTACGGGGGACTAGAATCCTCTGGGGGCATCTTGACTCGGGTCTGGTGCCTGGGCCGGGCTGACTCAGCTGGGCACTCCTCTGTGGCCTGTGCTGGAGGCTGGACTCCTAGAGTGGGTGTCCCAAGGGAGCATCTGGAGGGTTGGCAGTGCCAGAGGCCAGGCGACAGCTGCCTGTCTTTTAAGGCCCAGCCTCGGATTCGTCTCGCTCAGTAGCAAAAGCAGCAGCCAGAGCCCACCTACGCTCACCCCCCGACCTCACCCCCACCCCGATGGAACAAGTGCCACCGAATCTGCAGGGGCCATCCTCATCCACCCCCACCTCCACCCTCACAGCCTCCCTGCCCACTTCATGCTCACACAGAACACACAAACAGAAATCTATGTATTTAGGCTTCCATGGTTCGGTTTGGTTTTCTAAGAGTGGAATGCTTTTATGCTTTTCTCACTCAGCTGTCCGTGGTGAATTTCCACTGAGGTCAACAGCTGTTGCTTTATCTTGTGTTGTTATTGTTCTTCATTGCACTTACTTATTGAATAAGTAACACTTGTCAGTGTACACAGCTCCAGAGACACAAAAAAGTACCCGCGGTGAAAAGTTAATCCTCACCGCTGATGGACCAGCCCACTGCCCAGGGCACGCAATTGTTGATGTGCGTGTCCTTCCAGAGAGATTCTACACGCGTATAAGAACGTTAAGCATGTAGATATACACATGTGAACCCAGTGGGACACTCAAGTGCTGCTCTGCACCATGCCTCTGGCCCCAGGGCCCGTGGAGGCCTCTGTGTCTGTGAAGACACCTGATTCTCTGAGCTTGAGCTGCTTGATGGTGCTCATGTGCCTGTTTTATTTTTTATTTATTTATTTTCTTGGCCACACCACACAGCGTGTGGGATCTTAGTTCCCCAACCACGGATTGAACCCGGAGCCCTTGCAGTTAGGAAGCGTGAATTCCTAACCACTGGACTGCCAGGGAAGTCCCCTGCCCTGCCCTGTTTTTTAAGTTCTGGATCTGTGGGCATTTAAGTTCCTGATCTTTTGTCCTCACAAATGTTGCTCTGAGTGCTGTCAGTGGGCACAGCTGCAGACTCAGAATGAGGGGACCCAGCAAGTATGCTCAGCGTTTCCACAGAAAGCTCCCAGCTGACTTCTCGATGCTTCTCTGGCAGCATTGAAGGTGCCTGCTTGTGCTCCCTGACGCTCGCTCACCCAGTGATCCATCTTCGCCAACCTGAAGGGCCAGAATAAGACTTGTTTTTACGCACTTTTCTCTCTTGACTAAATTGCTGTGGTCGGTGAGCCTGCAGGCAGTGATGCGGGATGAGGGGGTCCCCAGAAGAGGCTCGTCCTGGTGGCCTTGTGCAGCCCAGCTCCCCAGGGCGGCTCAGCTCAGAGTGGGGCTGCCTTCCTGCCCTGCCCTCTCTCTCTGCCCCCAGGCCCAGGAAGGACGTGCCCCACAGATGCAGCGCCCACTTTGATGCGGTGGCCCAGATCCGCGGCGAGGCCTTCTTCTTCAAAGGTAACCCCCGCGGGGTCCAGCGGCCAGTGGACGGAAGAGCGGGTCCCACCCCAGACTGGCCACCTGCAGCCCCACCCCATGTCCCCCAGGCAAGTACTTCTGGCGGCTGACCCGGGACCGCCACCTGGTGTCGCTGCAGCCAGCACAGGTGCACCGTTTCTGGCGGGGCCTGCCGCTGCACCTGGACAGCGTGGACGCCGTGTACGAGCGCACCAGTGACCACAAGATCGTCTTCTTCAAAGGTGGGCGGGCCCCTCCCCAGGTGCCTGCCAGGCATCGCTGACCGGGGGACTGAAGCCCTCACTCTCCAGGATCCCCAAGCTTGCCTCCGCCCAGGAGCACTGGTCCTGTGGATCTAGAGCTCGGCGCAGAGAGCAGCTCATTCTTTTGTCTACTCAGCCAGTTTGTATTTACTGAGCACCTGCTGTGTATCCCACACCTAGGTAGGCACTGCAGGCATGCAGTGGGCAAAACACAGATATATCCCTGCCCTCATTCTGGGGAGGTGGGGGACACAGCACCCACAAGTAACGAGGAAGTTAATTTCAGATAGATCTGAGGGAACAGCATTCCAGGCAGAGGGAACTGCCAGTGCAAAAGCCCTGAGGCAGGAACAGTCTTGCTGATTGAAAGACCTTAGAAGAGAGTGGTGAGGCTGGAGCAGAGTGAAGGATGAAGGTTCAGGGGAGGCGATGCAGGTCAGGGTGACCCCCGAAGAGCCGTGGGTGTCAGGCTGGATTTATTCTAAGTGCAGAGAGGAAACTGAGGGCCTCCCTGGCCCAGGCCCAGCTCCCCAGTCTCAGTCCAGGGTGACAGGTCCACTGGAGGAGGGGCGTCACTTCACCCTCTAACACCCCCTCTGCTGGGCTGGGCTGGGGAGGCACAGTTTCTGTTCCTGGGGAGCATGCTGTCTTTTGGGGGGCAAAGGCAGGGTGCCTGCCTGCAGCAGGAGACCAAACCCTGCCAATTCTGTGGGCACTCGGGGCTCTGAGCCTTCCTCCATCTCCTATGCATGGCTGTGCGCACATACAGATGTGTTTTGGGGATCTGTAGCTCCCCAGAGTGAAGCCATCCTGCTGTCCTGATCAAGCCTCTTCAGCCTGGCCTCCCTTGAATGGGGCCCGAGTTCACCTGCCTCACACCCACCCTGGCGCCACCACCATCCCCGACAGTGGAATGACTGTCTCCCAACCTGGATGCCTAAGGCGAGCTACGGTCATGGTGGTGGGACCTGCCTGGCATCTTCTAAATAATTTGGATTATTTCTCAGCATTTAAAACTCGGGAGATCCCCGTGAGAAACCATGGCTCTGTCCTGAAATGTAAGACAGTGTGGGCACTGGGGGCCTGCACATTTGCCTGGCAGAGTCAGCTGCAGCAGGTCGGGCTGCCCTGTCCAGGTCACCCACGCCAGGCGCCCACTTGGAGGAAACCCTCACAGCCCCTTTTGTTGTTTGTATGGGGCCCTTTCTGCAGCTGTGCCATCCTTCCCTTCAGTGGCTTTCAGTCTCTGACAGAGGACTTTTTAGAAATTATTTTTAATTGTGGTAAAAAAAAAAACCACATAATGTAAAATTTACTATCTTAACCACTTTTCAATGTACAGTTCAGGAGCATTAAATACATTCACCCTGTGTCCAGCCATCACCACCATCCATCTCTACAGCTTCTTCATCTTGCAAAGCTAGCTGGAACTCTGTCCCCCGTAAACACTACCCCCCCATCCCCCTCTCCCAGCCCCTGGCACCCACCACCTGACTTTCTGTCTCCATGGATGTGATCACTCTAGGGGCCTCACACAGTGGAACCATACAGGACTTGTCCTTCTGTCATCAGCTCATTTTACTGAGCTTAAGGCTCCAAGGTTCATCCAGGTTGCAGCATGTGTCAGAAACGCCCTTCTTTTTTTTTAAGGCTGAGTAAAATTACATTGTCCTGGAGGAGGAAATGGCAACCCACTCCCGTAAACCCACTCCCGTATTCTTGCCTGGAAAATCCCATGGACAGGGGAGCCTGGTGGGCTCCAGTCCATGGGGTCGCAGTGTCGGACAGGACTGAATGAATGTTCCGTTGTATGGATGGACCACGTTTTGTTTATCATCTGTTGATGGACACTTGGGTTGCTCTCACCTCTTAGCTATTGTGAATAACCATGAGTGTACAGACAGCTCTTGGAGAACCTGCTTTCAGTTCCTTTGTGTATATTCCCAGGGGTGGGGTTACTGGATCCTGTACTAATTCCACGTTTAATTCTTTGAGGAACTGCCAGACTTTTCCACAGCAGCTGCACCATTTTACATTCCCACCAGCAGTGCCCAATTTCCCCACATCCTCAGCTACACTTGTTATTTTCTAGGTGTGGAGAGGGGGAGGTTGATAATGGCCATGCTAGTGAGCGTGAGGCAGTATCTCATCATGTTTTGACATGCATGTCCCTGATGATTAGTGATCTCAGAAGCACATCTTCTCCTGTGCTGCTTACTGACCATCTGATTATCTTCTTTAGAGAACTGTCTATTCTAGACCTTTATCCGGCCAAGGATTTTTTTATGTTTTGCTTTTTTTCCCCAACTGTTTTCTAAATAACTGGGCTAATTTTTGCTAAACCTGAGTTGGGGTACAGGGACATGACAACACTTACTCAAACTTATTTCTCACATTCCCACCCTTCTGTGGCAGAATAGCTAAGGATGTTTCTAGAGCTCAAAGCCCGGGATATACCCAACAAGCATCTTAATCACACCATTTTTGGAAAGTTGTACAAACAGAGTTGAAGTTCTTGGTGATTTCTCTGCTTCTGTGTAGTCAGACAAGGCTGCACCCAACCAGGTCCAGTTGGGCCTTGACCCAGTGCCCTCCTGCCCATGAACAAATTCACCCACCTCACTGCAGATCTGACTGAACTAGGCCCCGCAGACCAAAATGGCTTCTCCGGGTGGGGGTGGGGACCCCCATCTGTGATGTGGCCGCCTTATCAGACCCCACGGCCTCTGGCTGCTGCGGTGTGGGACCCCATCCCGGCTCACAGCAGGTGCTCGGTGAACCTCAGGGGCGCACGCACAACGGGTGACTGCCCGCGGGAGGAGCAAGGGCTGGGGCCCCCGCCTGGCGGGCTGGGCGAGCCCCGGCCCACGGCTCTTTCTCTCGCCCCCCCAGGAGACAGATACTGGGTGTTTAAGGACAATAACGTAGAGGAAGGATACCCGCGGCCTGTCTCGGACTTCGGCCTCCCGTCGGGCGGCGTCGATGCCGCCTTCTCCTGGGCCCACAATGACAAGACTTATTTCTTTAAGGACCAGCTGTACTGGCGCTACGATGAGCACACACGCCGCATGGACCCCGGCCACCCGGCCCAGAGCCCCCCGTGGAGGGGTGTCCCCAGCACGCTCGACGACGCCATGTGCTGGTCCGACGGTGAGCCGGGCAAGGGCGAGTCCCTGGCAGCCTCAGCCTCCCCACTTAGGGAGTGGGGATCCAGGGGCACAGGGGTGCGCCTGCCCCGCCTCCTTGGCCACAGACCTCCCCAGGACCCCCCTGGCCTACTCTGGCGCTTGTTCACCTCTCCCCTCATCCCTTCCTTGCCCCCGTCACCCTTCCAGCCGTAGCATCCTCACCTCTTGCTGCTAGAGACACGCGCGCGCGCACATGCGCAGGCACACACCCCAAGGCCTTTGCACCTGCGGCGCTTCCTCCAGGATCACTCCCCCCCTGCCCCCACCGAGATGTGTATAAGAGACAGCCCCCATATACCTCCCCATCTTCACAGTAGCATCCTCACCTCTTGCTGCTAGAGACACGCGCGCGCGCACATGCGCAGGCACACACCCCAAGGCCTTTGCACCTGCGGCGCTTCCTCCAGGATCACTCGCCCCCTGCCCCCACCGCATACCCACGCGGCTCCTCCCCCACCCACCTCAGCCCTTCTCGCAAACGTCCTTGCAGCGCCCCCTGCCTGCAGTGAGAAGTACACCACCTTCCTACAAGGGCAGTTCAGTCCCTTAGTTGTGTCCAACTCTGCAACCCCATGGACTGCATCACGCCAGACCTCCCTGTTCATCGCCAACTCCCGGAGTTTACTCAAACTCGTGTCCGTTGAGCCGGTGATGCCATCCAACCATATCATCCTCTGTCATACCCTTTTCCTCCTGCCTTCAATCTTTTCCCAGCATCAGGGTCTTTTCAAATGAGTTAGTTCAGGTGGCCAAAGTATTGGAGTTTCAGCATCAGTCCTACAAGGGCAGCTTGTGTTCTATTTTCAAAGCAATGTCCCCAGCATCTAGAAGAGTCTGGCACATACTAGGCTCTCATGGGAAGGGAAAAAAAAAAAAGGGGTTACTTCATTCATGCCCTGCCTCCAGGCGGCTCCGTGAGCTTTCCCAGGCCCCTTAAGGTTCTGAATGCCCACCGATGAGCTAGCCGAGGGCTGAGAGCAAGACTCTGACTCTCACCTAAGACATTTTGCATCTTCTCTACTGGCCCCGCAGCTCTCCGCTCCCGGTCCTCCTGCTGTCTAGCCTGAATCCCACGTGCTGCAGCGGCCGGAGCTCAGGTGCCCGCTCTCTTCTCCCTAGGTGCCGCCTATTTCTTCCGCGGCAAGGAGTACTGGAAGGTGCTGGACGGCGAGCTGGAGGTGGCGCCCGGGTACCCACAGTCCACCGCCCGGGACTGGCTGGTCTGCAGAGACCTACCCGCTGACTCCGAGGGCATGGATGGAGAGGCCGGGGCCCACGCTCGGCCGGGACAGCGCGACCATAGCCGCTCGGAGGACGCCTATGAGGTCTGCTCCTGCACGTCCCTCGCAGCCCCTGCCCCGCGGGTCGCGGGCCCACTGCTGGCCGTGCTGCTAAGCTTCCTGTGGACAGCAGCCCAGGCCCTGACGCTGTGACATTCGGTGCTGGCCTTCTGGCCAGGGCCCAGAGCTACGAAGTGCAAGGACTAGTGCCCGCCCCTCCAGCACCTTAGGCAAGCGTGGCAGCAGAGTGGACCCCGCCTTGAGGCTGGGGACGGGCGCCCCCTCTTCCCGGGCCGA
This sequence comes from Cephalophus harveyi, assembly GCA_006410635.1. Classification (NCBI taxonomy): domain Eukaryota; kingdom Metazoa; phylum Chordata; class Mammalia; order Artiodactyla; family Bovidae; genus Cephalophus; species Cephalophus harveyi. Next base: position 372,882 of record SJYT01040929.1, read on the forward strand.
GGCCACCAGCTGCAGCCTCCCTAGCTCTGGCAGAGGCCAGCAGAGGGCGCTGCTCCTCGGGCCGTGGATGCTGGGGTAGCGCCTGCCTGGCCTTGACTGCCGGCTGTGAGCTGGGAAGACTTGTCACGGCCCTGATGGGGGCCAGAGCTGTCTTTTTCAGCCTGTCAGTGACGGCGTCTCATGGAAATTAACAGATTAATAACTCACGGAGATTGACAGGAATGGGGAGGGGTGGGGGCATTACATCAGGCCTCGGGGCCCCCAGCTCCGCAGGCCCTGGGACGGGCAGCCCGGGGGTCCCACGGCCACCCCCTCCCCATCACCGGACCGCACAGCCGCCCCTGGTGCTTCCGCCCACCCGTGGGGCTTCCTCTCCTGGTCCCTTTGGGCCTGCTGGTTGCCTTGATGAGGGCAGCCTCCCCACACACAGGCGCGTCCCCAAGCTGGGGCCGTGGTGGTCTTGTGACGCATTTCAAACAAACACGACCTCTTCCTGCTTGGTAACGGCTCAGACTCGGCTCCCTGATGCGTCCAGGCGGGTGGAGAGTGGGCAGCCTCTGGGCCTGGAAAGACTCTTGCAGCCCTGACCCCAGACCACCAGCACTCTGGAGTTGGGGAGGGGGGGGCTACAGGAATGCCTGTGAAGTGGTCACCAACACCTTCCTGCCCAGCACCTCCTTGACTCCTCCATGACCCTCCCAGGTGGTTACACCCATTTCACAGATGGACAAGTTGAGGCCCGGTTCAGGGAAACACACCTCCTGCCAGCAGGCAGAGGTCAGGCTGGATCAGGTCTCAGAACCTGAGGTTCTGGCACATTGGCCCAGCCCTTCCTGACGGATTTAGTGCCTACTTGCACTTGCAAGTACTGCTGTCAGTATGGGACGTGCAGAACGAGACAGGTTCTTGGGTGAGGCACCTGGGATCCCATATGCCACCCTGTGTACCCCAGGGCATGGCCTAACAGGAAGTGTGGGTAGATGGCTTGGCTGGCCAATCCAGGGACCCCGCTGCATCCCGTTGCTCCTCTGCCCCATGGCTTCATATCCAGGAAGGCAGCCGCGAGTCCCACCCAGAGGCAGAGAGTGCGAGCTGTACCCTGCGCCCTGCAGGGGACCTTTCCCTGAAGCCCTGGCTGCCTGCCTGCTCTCACTGGCAGGGAGTGACTTTTCCTGGGGGTGCATAGCTGTGGGAGCAGGATGTTCTTTGCCCATCCCTGCAGCAGCCATAGATGCCCCAGGGTAGGGCACTTGGCCTGAGAACCTCTGGCCTAGAAGAATCACTAACATCTCTTCCCTGGGACTGGGGAGAGACAAACACCTTTGGCAAAAATGGGGTTGGTCAGGAAGAGGTTAAGTAGGTGGGGGTGAACATCAGGCCGTAAGATGGCGTGAAGAGACCCTGCAGAGACTGCTTTAGAGCAGGGATCTCCAGGCCGGGTGCCCAGCTGGAAGCATCATCATCACCTGGAACCAGCAGAAACGCAGATTCTCCGGCCTGCCTTTCCCTGCTGATCAGAAGGCTGGGGGCAGGGCTAGCCATGTGTTACCCTACCCCCATTCTCTAAGTGTGAAGCACAGGCAAGTTTGTGAACTGCTGCTTTCCAGGGGGCTCCAGAAAGGCCTCCCAGAGCACAGGGATGAGCAGAAACCAAGGAAGGAGGGAGGAGGAGGAGTTGGTTGTACGGAGATGAGAGAGAAGAGTCCAGAGTCCGGCCGGGGTGTGGGGGAAGTGGGGGGTAGGTGCATACATCTGGGGGTAAGATGGGCATGCTCCAACAAAAGATACTCCATCCTTTGGCCAGAGATTTTCCAGAGGAGAGCGGGAGCCCAGGAGGGCAGGAGCAGTCTTTGTCAGGGGCTTGCAGGCTGCTGTAAGGCGTTGGGATCCACTCCCCATGTCATGGGAAGTTGCCAGCCCCAGCTCTAGCGAGAGACACAAATGTCCCCATTTTCAGAAGAGAGCGCAGGCTCCTGCAGCTACTCAGCTCCTCCCCTACCTGCCGCCCAGGTAGCAGAGGTCAGCTCAGGGCCATCCCAGGACACATGGGCAGGCATGATGCCACAGGCAGGGAGGCAGTCTCCAGGCCTGGCCCTGTGTTCGCTGAGCCAAGCCAGGCCACATCCCACATCCATCTGTCCGCCATCTGGTCTCTGGACCCGGAAGGGCTCTTTGCCCGTCAGACCAGACCAGATGGACTAAAGATCCCTTGTGGGTGGAACAGGCTGCCTTTGCTCAACAAGGGCACCTCTCCCCACACAGTCCCACTCCTTTACATTCTCCAGCAGCCTGTAAGGGGAGCCAGTCCTAGGCCCTTGTGCAGTTGGGAAATGACCCAGATAGGGTCCCCTGGGCACACAGCCCATGGACCAGAGCCAGTCGTGGACCAGGTCTGCAAGAAGCCAGATTCTCCCTTGGTGGGTGATGGTTTTACTCTAGTGTTAAAGCCAAAGATCATTTTATAAAACTTTCCCTGTAACTCTGTCTCACATGAAGTATATAGCAGACACGTAAGTGGTGCATCTCTGTGTTCAATCTTAAGAGACAAATTCATAGGAGAAGTAGCAGCAGCAGCTGCTGCTTCCACCAGGAGCTGAAAACCGGGAGCCTGGGCATCAAACACACCCACGGAAATACTTGGCTTGATCCTACCTTTGTATAAAACATCCATATTTTTTAAATTTTGAAATTGTCTCATGCTTACAAAGAAGATGCAGGTAGAGTACCAGACTTTTTCTTTTTTTTGTTTGTTTTAACTTAAATTATTTGGGAGCACACCAACAATCTCAGACACTTTTCTGTGTATTTCCTGCCAACCAGAACTCTCAAGTCTCTGTAAAATCAGGAAATAACAGGACACATCTGACCCCACTTGGTCTCTGCATTGGTTTCCACATCCTTTACTGACAGGCCCCAACCCAGCATCACACTCAGCTGTCCTGAGGTTTTATCTCTCTGAGCCTTGGTTTTCCTTTGAACTCCACAACCTTGGCCCCTGTGAAGGTCACAGGCTGGCTGTTCTGTAGACTGCCCCCAGTGCTAGCAGCCTCAAGTGTCCTCAGGGCTCAATTCCAACTCTGCACCTCTGGTGGGAATGTCACAGAATGCTATTATATGTGCTGAGTTGCTTCAGTCGTGTCCGACTCTTGGTGACCCCATGGACTGTAGCCCACCAGGCTCCTCTGTCCCTGGGCTTCTCCAGGCAAGAATACTGGAGTGAGCTACCATTTCCTTCTCCAGGGGATCTTCCCGACCCAGGGATCAAACCCATGTTCTTTATGTCTCCTGCATTGGCAGGTCAGTTCCTTTACCACCAGTGCCACCTGAGAAGCCCCGAATGATATTATGCTCACAAAAAATTTTCAGTTTTAGGTGAGTCACTATTTAAACACCTGGGGCTTTCATGTAAAATCATGAATTTTCAGTCAAAGCCTTGATTTTGATCCCACGCTGTGCTAGCTTTACTTGAAGGAGCTGTGGACCCCCCTGGTGGCAGACCCAAAGAAACCCCTCAGAAGGAAGTCAGTGAGGGCGTTGACCTTAGGAGAGCTCAGCCGTGGAGTCCCAGGTGCTGGCTGACCTCAGCATGACTGGGTCTTGCGAGCAAACACTCATATCCCCGTGTGTGTGAGTGTCAAGTTTACAAAACACATCTACACAGGTGACCCTGGGGGCCAGAACATCTATACTCTCGCTCCCACTTCACAAGTGGGGAAATTGAGCTCTGGTCTCGGCTCAGGCTGTCATAACAAAAGCCACAGTGTGGGCTCAAACAGCAGCTTCTGATTTCTCACAGTCCTGGAGAATAGACGTCCAAGATCAAGGTGATGGCCAACTTGGTTCCCAGTGAAAGCCTGCTCCCCAGCTTGCAGGCGGCGCCTTCTGACTGTGTGTTCACACGGCAGAGAGCGAGTCTGGTCTCTTCTTTTAAAATTTATTTTTATTTATTTTTTGGCTGTGCTAGGTCTTTATTGTCACACTCAGGCTTTCTCCAGTTGCAGTGAGCGGGCGCTATGCTGTTGTGGTGCGCGGGGGCTTTTCGTTACGGTGGCGTCTTTGTTCTGGAGAACAGGCTCTAAGGCACAGGCCCAGCAGCTGTGGTACATGGGTTTAGTTGCTCCGCAGCATGAGGGATCTTCCCAGACCAGGGATCACACCCATGTCCCCTGCATTGGGAGACAGAGTCTTAACCACTGGACCACCAAGCAAGTCCCTTTTCATCTTCTTATGGGGAGACTAATTCCATCCTGTGGGCCCCACCCTCATGACCTCATCTCAACTTATCACCTCCCATAATTCTCGTTTCCAAGTACCGTCATGTCAGGGGTTAGAGCTTCCACATGCGATCTTTGGGGCGACATCAACACTTAGCCTGTAACCCACAGGGAGAGGAAGCCACAGCCCTGCAGCTGCCCCCCAGATGGGACCGAGGCCAGACCCAGATTCCAGCCACACCTCATCCTCATAGGAGCAAATTGTGGGGGGTTAGGGGGCTCTGGGTGACTCCCCCCAAAGAATAATCATGATGATACAGTTACCGGTACTGTTCTGCACTTCACAAACACACGAGAGGGAATGTACTTAGGTCCATTTTCCAGATGAGGAAACCGAGGCTCAGAGAGGAGCAGTGACTTGCTGAAGCTCAGCCACTTAGTGGGTAGATGGTCTCACTCTGGGGGTCCTGCTCCCAAGGTGTGGCTCTCCTTGAGTGGGGATGGGGTGTGATTATGGGATGGCAGCATGGATGCTCCTTGTTGGAATCCCGTGAATGACTTTTCCTCCAGGGCTCTGGGGGCTAACCAGCACCCAGCCGGAGTCCTCCTAGCTCCCAGGCATACCCCGGGCCTACCACCCCAGCCAGATATTGGGCCCCTGCTGGTTCTGCAGCCCAAGCTCTCTCTGAGTCAGCAAAGGGTGACAGGACCCCGGAGCGGGGGGGTGTCCAAAGAAATGAGAGGACCCCAAAACAGATGGGCCCCAGCACAGCCGCCTGCTCCCCTTCCTCCCCAAGGAGCTGCCGCAGCCACAGCCACCTGCCCTCTCCTGTCTCTGGGTTCTCACCTGGACTCGCAACCAGGTGGTGGCCAGGGCCGCGTCCTCCTCCGCTGTGAGGCTGGTTGGCGGTTGCTGGAGAACCCATGTGGCCTGGGTTTCCTTGCTCTGTGGCTGGTGCCAAGGGCAAGAGTCCCCAAATGGGCAGAAGTCACAGGTCACTTCTTCCGTCTCAAGCCTGCTGGCTGCAAGGGAAGGGAGCAGACCCCTCCTCTCAGTGGGTAACGAGAGTCGGTCCACAGTCCGAGGAACTATGTGAGGTTCAAGGATTTGTTTTACCCATCTTAGAAAACCCAACTGGCCACCCTACTCCACATGAGAAAACCAGGGATGGGAGTGCCCCAAACCTGCTCCTTCATGGGTGGACAGCAGGCCACTCCCACTGCTCAGGAAGAGATCCTGCTCTTACCTCCCACCCAGCTTGCCAGCTCTTCTCACCCCCTTGCAAGTCACATCCCCTGTGCCTCCTGACTCCTCTCTCTTTTCCCCACATGACAGCCACATGACCCGTGAAAAACTGCATCAGACCAGGTCCCTCTGGTCTCGAAGCCCTCGTGTGAGCCCCGTAGCCTTGTGGGTGGAGTAAAAACCCAGTCCTTGCTACAGCCTAGAACTGCACCCCCACCCTGCCCCTCTTCCTCTGTCCTCTGTCCCCCATCTCCTGCCCCTTCACTCCAGCCACACTGACCCAGCCCCTCCCAGACCATAGCTCCTGCCCCAGGACAGACGCGGGTCCCCAGGCCTATCTCCAGTGTCACCTTCAAAGCGGTGCCTCTCTGACCACCTCCCTGAAATCGCAAACATCCCTCATTCCCCACAAACACACCCAGACCCTTTCCCACCTTTATTTGCTCTTTACTACCACCTGACCTATTATTTAGTCAATTTATATACTCAGCTTGAATTTTGTTGACTGTCTTTCCTCTCCACTAGAGTATAAAGATTTGGCCTATTTTGTTCAATGCCCTGGTCCAGGATTACTAAATGTCTGTTGAACGAATAAACAGCTGGGGGAAATGCCACAGGTGGACGTGGGCCCCTCGCTGGCGTCTGGTCTGGGCCTTCTTTTCCCTGTGGAGTCTCGTCTGGAGTCTGGAGGGGACTCTGGAGTCCCCTCTTCCTCCTGGTCCAGGAAGTGGCCTTTGGGAGAGCAGCTGCTCAGTTTGGATGAAAACCAGGACTGTCCTGTACAGGCCTGGCCCCTAGATCTAGGCCAGACCAGGGGTGCAGCGCCTAAACTCCCTGGGACTTCAACAAACTCCATGCCCAGGTCTCCCTCAATCAAGCCTTCGTCCTGGGGTCTGTGGTGTTGGTCTCTTTTTTTTTTGTCTTTTTTTTTTTTGGCCTTGCTGCAAGACTTGTGGCATTCTAGTTCCTGGACCAGGGATCAAACCTGCGCCCCCCGGCAATGAAAGCTTGGAGTCCCAACCCCTGGAGTGCCAGGGAATTCCCAGTCCATGGTGTTTGAATCTCTCCCCATCCAGTGTTGGTTTCAGAGGGGAGAGGTAAGCATCTTATGATCAACTATTGGGAGACGCAGAGGTGGCGCAGCAGAGACCGCCGAGCTGACTGCGGAGAGCAACACACGGACCTCGAATGAGCACCACGAGGGACAGAGTGAGACAGGGCAGGCTCAGCAGACAGAGCCGCCCAGAAGCCTCAAGATCTCCTGGCTGTTTGTTTAGTGATGAAGACACGAACAAGTGATTCCTGAACAATACGGCTTGTCACAGAGACGCAGGGGCACTGAGCTAGAAGTATTGACTGAGCCCACAGAGGGCACGAGTGGCCCCTGAGAGGATGGCACCGTGGCCTTTACGCTCAGACCTATTTCACAATCGGGTCCAGGAGTCAACAGGTTAGGGTTATATAAGACGTGCGCTCTGCATGGGGCAGGAGTCCAGGGGGAAAAGTGAGTAAACAGAAGGAAATGAGTGGCGACTGAGTGCGAACCAGGGATGGGAGTTCCAGAAAGAACGAAGCCTCCAGGGGTCTCTGCGGAGCAGCCAGGGCTGATAGCTGTCTGGGGACTGTCCAGGGGGTAGTGGAATGTGAGCTCCAGGAGCCCACCCTGGTCACAATCATGGCCAGCAGAGGTGGCCGCCGGCCAAGGTTGCATCACCCCAGCAATGCCCCGGGAGCCCCGTGCCACAGCGGCATGGACCCTGATGCAATCCTCTGCCATTGTGCAGCCTGGCTGTCCTGCCAGCCTGGACTCTGCCCTTTGCGGGACCCAGCCCCCACTGCGGCCTCCAGCTGCCCTCTTCTTCCAGTATCCATCTAGAAGCCCTTGGGGTTATGGCCCTGTGGTGCCAAGCAAGTCACTTCCGGTCTCCGAACCTTCCTTTGCCACCTCCCAGGCAGCGCCGGCGCTTGAGGAGCCGCGTGGGGGCTGCTGGGGATGTGGGTTCCCTAGCCAAGCCCCTGTATATATCTGCTCTTCCTCTCCTTGATGGTGGGACCCCAACCAGTTACTCAACTGCTCCATCTGTGAATTGGGTACCTGCCTGGTGGGCTAGTATCACACCTGGAGGGGAGGAGCCAGCCAGGGCACAGGTGCAGTACCAGGGTCTGCTAGTGTGATGACCAAATTCCACTGAGGACTCGGTGAACAGTTTTTCACATGAAATTAGGGATGTGTCTTAAAATTGATGAGGGGTCAAAGTACAGCTCACCGCATTCCACTTTTTCTTGTTGTTCAGTCACTCTGTCCTGTCCAACTCTTCGCGACCCCACAGACTGCAGCACGCCAGGCTTCCCTGTCCTTCACTATCTCCCGGAGTCTGCTCAGACTCATGTCCATTGATTCGATGATACCATTCAACCATCTCAACCTCTGTCATCCCCTTTTCTCCTCCTGCCCTCAATCTTTCCCAGCATCAGGGTCTTTTCCAATGAGTCGGCTCTTTGCATCAGGTGGCCAAAGTATTGGAGCTTCAATAGAAAGAGTAACGGCTGCTCTTTCTAGCAGCTTGTAAATGAACCAGGGTCTTTTCCACCAATGACATTTAGGTGTGATGGAACAAAGAAGGGTTATAAGCACAACTGTGCAGGGCATTACAAAATCCACAGAGGGGAAGTTGGGGAAGGGCTCTGTGAACCAGGAGTGGTGTTAACAATGCCTGGGCTCAGGGTGCCCAGAGAAGGTCCTGGGCTGCACCCTGGGCACCACAGACCCTAGACCCTTGATCCCTTTCCTGGAGTCTCAGAGACTCCAAGACGCCCACAGACAGTCATAATCTCTCAATCCAGAGGCAGAAGAGATGGGTGAACAGGTCAGTGCAGCCATCAATAAAAGGAGGGTCGTGAGCAGCGATGATCACAGTGACTGGGCTCAAGGTGGTAGGACGAAGAGGAGGAGAGAGGGCAGCTCTGAGTATCTGGGAGGCGGGGCAGCAGGTGACTGGGAGGGGGCAGAGGGTGGCCAGCAGAGTTGTACCTTATACTTGATCCAATGCACCCCTTACCGTCACCACGGGAGGAACTGTGTAGACCAAAAGAGTACCCAGGCCAGGTGGCCCTCCAGTTGGAAATAGGCAGCTGGGCATTGGGGGCAGTGCTGGGGAGAACCTGGGGGTCCTTATTTCCGTGCCCAAGCCCCTCCCCTCAGGATGAGATGCTGAGGCAGCAGCCACACCCCAGCTCACACCTCGGGTTACGGATCCCTCCCCACGGAAACCGAAATGTAGATTTGACTTCCCTTTTCATGTATTCATGCTTTATTTCAGCTCATACCTTTTTCAACAACTGTATGATAAAATATATAACACAAAATTGGCCATTGGTGTCACCGAGTACACTCCCAGAGCTGTGCAGCCAACCCCCGACCCAGTTCCCAGATATTTCTCTCGTCTAGAGGGAAGCCTTGTGCCCACAATCAGTCACCCCCAGCCCTGTGCCACCCCCCAGCAAACACAAATCTACTTTAAGTCTCTGTACATTTGCTTATTCAGGGAACCTCTTCTGGGAGGAAATCATACAATAGTTACTATTTTCTTAAAAACATTTTTTTTAATCTATGTGGGATCTTTAGTTGTGGCATGTGGAATCTCGTTCCCTGTCCAGGGCTCGAACCTCAGCCGCTGTGCATGTGGAGTTGAGTCTTAGCCCCTGGGCCACCAGGGACGTCTCGAGTCTGGCTTCTTTAACATAACGTGCTTTCAAGGTTCATTCATATTGTAGCGTGAATCAGAGCTTCATTCATTTTTACGGTTGAATCATATTCTCTTGTACAGCTGGGCCACACTGGTTTACTTATTCCTCTGTGGACACCGGGGTTGGCGACTGTGGGTTGCCTTGCTGTGAGCGTGGGTGTATGTTTCTGCTGAGCTCTGGTTTTAGTTCTCCAGGGGATAGACACAGGAGTAGAAGCACCGGCTTTATGGGGGAACCCGAGTGGGCTTCTGCAAGCATGGCAGGGGTGCATGTGGTGGCTGTGCTGTCTCACCCAGCCCAAGCCAGGCCTGGAAGAGCAAAGCTCCTCAGCCTCCCACACACCCCTCCACCCAGCCGTGACCCAGCAGCTGTGCCCAGGGAGCGGGTGCTGACTGGGCCTAGCCTCTGGGCTGGAGCCAGTGAGTTCCCACACACCGGCCCACTGGACAATCTGCAGCTCAAAACTGATAGGGACAAAGTAGATGATTAAATAGTTAATCCCACCAGGGGATTATTGGGAGACCCTGTACGTTAATGATTATTCAAGAGAGCAGGTTTGCTTAAATATAAAACCAAGCAGGCTTGCGTAGCAACAAAGCCTTGCAACAGAAGCACGAGAAGTGTCCCCAAACAGTAAAACAATGGTGGCATGAGCCCCACATCCTGCCCAATGAGCTCAGTAGGTTAATGATCCCTAGGACATGTTGTCTGCACACATGAGAAACAATCTGTGGGCCTAGCTTGAAATGTAGGGACAAGAAAACTCCCCTGCCCAACCTGGAGGAGAAACTGATGATGAAAGCATGATGTCTTCTCAAGAAACACAAAGGCGGTCTTCTCCCCCTCCCCACTTTTCCTTTGATTATAGCCCAGTAAATTCTCACCCGCCCACTTGTGAGCCCCACAAGCATCCTATTCTAGTGCCTATGTCCTTAGGCACTCAGTCGTGTCCGACTCTTTGCAACCCCATGGACTGTTGCCCACCAAGGTCCTCTGTCCATGGGGATTCTCCAGGCAAGAATACTGGAGTGGGTTGCCATGCCCTCCTCCAGGGGACCTTCCCAACCCAGGAATCGAACCCGGGTCTCCTGCATTGCAAGCGGATTTTTTTTACCAGCTGAGCTACCAGGGAAACCCCATCCTATTTTAATAAATCACTTAGTCTCTCGCTGAATTCGCTCTGTGCTGAGATATACAGGATTGCGGTACTGGGGCACTTCCCCCACCCTGAAATGCCGCCCAAATGGTTTCACAAGCATAAGTGCTTGTAACACCTTTGCTTGGGTTTGTGCAATACTGGGCACCCTCCATGTCCTGCAGAGGCTCTGCTGCATCCCTGAGGGCATCTGGGTTTGAGACCTAGGAACCTGCCTTGGTCCAGGGAGGGGTAGGGTCTCCTGAAAAGGCCCACCAGGTAAGTCCTATTCCAGGTGAGACCAGGGATGCCCAGGTGTGGGCTAAGCTGGACCTGTTGTTGCTAAAACCTTGGCTCTTAATGCAGTAGGCTAGCGCTTCAGGAACCATGCCCGTCTCCATGCTGAGTAGGGAGAGGCTATATAGTCAGGCAGGGGTATGTGATAAGGATCAAGGCAGTAACAGTCTTAGTTCCTTCTTCTGCAAAGTTTCAAAAGGGGGGTGTGCTGTGTGCTCAGCTGCTTCAGTGTTCAACTCTTTGTGACCCCATGGAGCCCACCAGGCTCCTCTGCGCATGGGATTCTCCAGGCAAGAATATTGGAATGGGCTGCCATTTCCTTCTCCAGGGCATCTTCCCAACCCTCATTCCCTGCATTGCAGGTTGATTGTTTATCTACTGAGCCATCTGGGAAGCTCAAAAGGGTGGAGTTGCTGACATGATTAGGGTGTGTGTGTGTGTTGGTGGAGGGGTGCTGGGCAGGAGTGTGGTGTCTTAGCTGGTCTCTATCCTAATCTTGATGAGCCTCTCTGGTCCCTGCGATCTGGCCTCAGGTGATTTCATTGCTGCTTCTCCCTTTGATTAGCCTCTGTCCTGCCCTTTGGAACTGAGAGGACGTCATGGAGGCTGGAGTCTTACCTGTAAGGAATGGGGGATTAAAAGGCCTCCATGCCCAGGAACCCCACAAGGCCCTGCTGGGCATCACTGTCTCCTTGTAGGGGGGTGGTCACCTTCTCTGGCTAGGGTGTGAGGGGTGTGAGAGCACAGAACAGAGGGGACCCCTGCAGGGACACTGAGGTAATTACCCCAAAAAGCCATGTATGAGGCAAATTGATCTGGAGCCAGTACCAAAGTCTGGCCACCTGATGCAAAGAGCATCTTTTTCACTGGAAAAGATCCTAATGCTGGGGAAGACTGAGGGCAAGAAGAGAAGGAGGTGACAAAGGATAAGATGGTTGGATAGCATCACCAGCTCAATGGACATGAGTCTGAGCAAACTCAGGGAGATAGTGAAGGACAGGGAAGCCTGGGGTGCTGCAGTTCACGGGGTCACAGAGTCAGACATGACTTAGTGACTGAACAGCAACCACCAGAGCTTATCACTTATCAGCTTGGGAAGCACCAGGAGATAAGAGAGTGCCCTTCTCAAAGGGTTTGGAGAATGTGGTTTAGGTATGTGGGAAAAAGGAGAACAGATGTCTGTTTTGTTTCAGGTGATCCTAAAACATTTTGCTCCCATCAATTTGTAGACAAAGAACGTCACCTGCCTTTTCGATAAACAAAGGATATTGTGGCCATAAATCCATGATCCACTGCAGCTGACCCTGTGGTACACCCTGAGGGGAATTCAAGATGCAGAAAAACAGGATACTGGCCCTAAGTAGTTAAGATGTATATTCAAGAAGACAGAGAAGGGGAAAAAAAAAAAAAAGACATATCATAGGAATGATTTCAATCAGCCGGGACTCTTGTATCTTATCATACAAAGAAAGGCACTAAAATCATTAATTTGAGGACTTTGCTGATGGAGCAATAGATAAGAATCCTCCTGCCAATGCAGAGGACAGGGGTTCCATCCCTGGTCCGGCAAGATTCCACATGGCTCAGAGCAACTAAGTCTGTGTGCCACAACTACAGAGCCTGCGCTCTAAGGCCTGCGTGGGGCAACTCCTGAAGCCTGCATGCTCTACAGCCTGTGCAACGCAACAAGAGAAGCCTCCAGAGTGAGGAGAGTGTGCACCACAATGACGCCAAGATAGATCTCGATGTAAATGCGTCTGGAAAAAGCAAGGCTCACTATAACCTGGCTTTGTCCTCTGACTTTTGACCCCAAGGAGCCTTTATGTCCATGTGCAGCATCTCCCTCGCCCCAGAATGGGGAGTATATGACCTCTCGATGCTTTACTCACACAAGGTTTAGCCCTTGTCTGCTCCTGCCCTGACTATTATCTTAAGGTGTCCACATGAGACAAAGCCTCGCTATTTACCTTTTCTGTCTACTTCCATTTCAGAGAGCAAACAGGAGTCTGGTTGTAAATGTCTAACCAGGAGCCCATCTATCTACTGCCAGAAAGAATGTAAACAGAAGGCCAGTTGTAAATGCCTAGCCTGGGGCCCATCCATCTCCTGCCTCAGTCTCAGAAAATGCTGGCTGCGTGCCTGCGTTCAGCTGACACTCATCCCCGACTTCGTTCACCGCAGAGCTATTTGTGGAGCACCTACTCCCTTCCATGAGCTGTTCCAGGCACAAGGGATGGCAGACAACCTGAGCCCCAAGGGCGGATCCTCCCCCACCTGGCCCAGCCTGCTGAAGCATGAACAGTCACTTCACAAAAGAGGCTGGAAGGAGCTGCAATTTGAGGCAGCAAAGAGCTATTCTTTGATTAACTTTCATTTTTTTTTTTTTTTTGCTGCGCTGGATTTGGTTGCTTTGCAAGGGCTTTCCCTAGTTGCAGTGAGTGGGGGCTACTCTTTCTTGCCGTGCATGGACTTATTGCCGTGGCTTCTCCTGTTGCAGAGCACAGGCTCTAGGGCATGCAGACTCAATGGCTGTGGCTCCCGGGCTCTGCCCTGGTTCGGTAGTTGTCGTGCACGGGGAGCTCCATGGCATGTGGGATCTTCCTGGGCCAGGAATCAAACCTATGTTCCCTGCACTGGCGAGTGGATTCTTATCCACTGTGTCACCAGGGAAGTCCAAGAAATGCTCTTTGAAACTGACACTGTCCAGTACCAAGTGCTGTCGTGGGCCAGTATTGAGGGACGGAGGACGCACGATCAGGGGGCTCTGGTGGGTGTGTGGTGGTGGTGTTAGTCGCTAAGTCATTTCCGACTCTTGAGATCGCTATCCCATGAACTGTAGCCTACCAGGCGCTTCTGTTCAGGGGATTTTCCAAGCGAGAATACTGGAGTGGGTTGCAGTTGACACTGTCCAGTACCAAGTGCTGTCGTGGGCCAGTATTGAGGGACGGAGGATGCACGATCAGGGGGCTCCGGTGGGTGTGTGGTGGTGGTGTTAGTCGCTAAGTCATTTCCGACTCTTGATGATCGCTATCCCATGAACTGTAGCCTACCAGGCGCTTCTGTTCAGGGGATTTTCCAAGCGAGAATACTGGAGTGGGTTGCCGTTTCCTTCTCCAAATCCTTTCCTTCTCTGCAACTCTTTCGGAACATAAATTGGCATGATTTTGTAAAGTGGAACCTTAGCATACTTAGTTGCCCTGCAATTCCACCCCTCGATATGGCCCCCAGAGAAACTCCAGCAGTGGACGTGAAGGAGAATGTTTGTGGCAGCCGGTTCCAAATAGCAAAAATCTGGAAAATCCACATGTCCGTCATCAGGAAGAATCGTGGTTCTGGGGTAGATCTTACAGGGCGGTGTTAGGCTGCAGCTGAGGACAATGAGATGCTGCTGTAGGACAGTTTGGAATGGATCTCAGCAACACAATGAGAAGAGCAAGGTGCAAAAGACTACAAGTGCTGCTGTTAAAGATGATGAAGAAAGGAAAAATTAGGATTCAGAGCTATAAAAGTGAAGAGGTGTTAACGAGTTTGCTTAAGGAGGGCCCCAGGCAGACATTAGAAATTTGAAAAGAAAATTAAAAGAGAGATTTCCCTGGTGGTCCAGTGATTAGGAGTCTGCTTCCCCTACAGGGTCACAGGTTTGATCGATCCCTGATTAGGGAGCTGAGAGCCTGCATGCCTGGCTGTAAGGTTAAAAAAAAAGGAGAAAAAGATACACTTATAGATAAGGAATATTGAAAAATGCATACGGAAAAGGAGGAAAATCTGTGTTTTCCCCTGGGGTGGAAGGAAGATAAGCTCTGTGGATATGAAAGAATTTGCATGTCTCTTAGTTACTGACAACTTGCAAAATGTTGTAAAACAGCTCAGAAACAAATGGGAGCCCTGAAGCAGCACTGTATATCCCTGATCCTTGGAATATTTTTCCATTCCTACACTTCAGCCGGAGAAGGAAATGGCAACCCACTCCAGTGTTCTTGCCTGGAGAATCCCAGGGACCGGGGAGCCTGGTGGGCTGCAGTCCATGGGGTCGTGAAGAGTCGGATACTACTGAGCAACTTCACTTTCACTTTTCACTTTCATGCATTGGAGAAGGAAATGGCAACCCACTCCAGTGTTCTTGCCTGGAGAGTCCCAGGGACGGGGGAGTCTGGTGGGCTGCCGTCTGTGGGGTCGCACAGAGTCGGACCCGACTGAAGTGACTTAGCAGCAACACTTCAGCCCGCACTTGTCCTTAAATCTAAACAGAGCAGCTTATGGAAGGCAGCACATAGTTGAGTCTGGGTTTTTTAATCCATTCAGCCATTCAATGATTTTCCTTTTAGGAAGTTTAATCCATTTACATTTATGAATTTACATTTACATTTATGTATTTACATTTACATTTATGTAATTGTAATCCAATAACTCTGCATTCAAATGGGTATATCTTTCCTTTTCTCCTTTGCTTTTCTCTTCCCTTCTTTTCACAGCTATTTATAAGGCCTCAGACAGCCATTTTGCTTTTTTGCATTTCTTTTTCTTGGGGATGGTCTTGATTCCTGTCTCCTGTACAGTGTCACAAACAAAGGAGAGATAAGAAAGCCTTCCTCAGCGATCAATGCAAAGAAATAGAGGAAAACAACAGAATGGGAAAGACTAGAGATCTCTTCAAGAAAATTAGAGATACCAAGGGAACATTTCATGCAAAGATGGGCTCGATAAAGGACAGAAATGGTATGGACCTAACAGAAGCAGAAGATATTAAGAAGAG
>SJYT01040939.1:6911-26799 GCA_006410635.1 Cephalophus harveyi
TTCCCTTGGTATCTCTAATTTTCTTTTCTTGAAGAGATCTCTAGTCTTTCCCATTCTGTTGTTTTCCTCTATTTCCATTGATCACTGAGGAAGGCTTCTTATCTCTTCTTGCTATTCTTTGGAACTCTACATTCAGATGCTTATATATTTCCTTTTGTCTTTTGCTTTTTGCTTTGCTTCTTTTGACAGCTATTTGTAAGGCTTCCCCAGACAGCCATTTTTCTTTTTTGCATTTTTTTCCATGGGGGTGGTCTTGATCCCTGTCTCCTTTGCAATGTTAGGAACCTCCATCCATAGTTCCTCAGGCACTCTATCTATCAGATCTAGGCCCTTAAATTTATTCCTCACTTCCACTGTATAATCATAAGGGATTTGATTTAGGTCATACCTGAATGGTCTAGNGATGTGAGAGTTGGACTGTGAAGAAGGCTGAGTGCCGAAGAATTGATGCTTTTGAACTGTGGTGTTGGAGAAGACTCTTGAGAGTCCCTTGGACTGCAAGGAGATCCAATCAGTCCATTCTGAAGGAGATCAACCCTGGGATTTCTTTGGAAGGAATGATGCTAAAGCTGAAACTCCAGTACTTTGGCCATCTAATGCGAAGACTTGACTCATTGGAAAAGACTCTGATGCTGGGAGGGATTGGGGGCAGCAGGAGAAGGGGATGACCAAGGATGAGATGGCTGGATGGCATCATGGATTCAATGGACGTGAGTCTGAGTGAACCCCGAGAGATGGTAATGAACAGGGAGGCCTGGTGTGCTGTGATTCATGGGGTCGCAAAGAGTCGGACACAACTGAGCGATCGAACTGAACTGAACTGATCCTTATGTTTCAATTTTATAATCTTGAGACATCTATAGACTTAGATTTTGCTTAGCTTACTTAGACTGTCATGGCATTAGAGCCACCTCACTGTAATGGCCTTCTTGCCTAATTAATTTGAAAAAGTTTCTGAGTTCCTAAAAAGCAAAATAATTGTTTTATACCTTGTCCAGGTGGTGCTAGTGATGAAGAACCCGCCTGCTGCTGATGTAGGAGACTTAAGAGACAAAAGAGAAACAGATTTAATCCCTGGGTTGGACATGGCAATGCACTCCAGTATTCTTTGCTGGAAAATCTCATGGACAGAGGAGTCTGGTAGGCTACAGGCCATGGAGTCACAATGAGTCAGATACAAATGAAGCAACTCAGCATGCACATATACAAAATTAGGTCAGAATATATATTCTAAACAAGGCTCTAGACCAACTATCAAAATAAAGTTAATATTTTTGACATAGTTGCTAAAATCTGATTATAGAGTTATATAGTTTACCAACAAGACTTACTGGTAATTCTACTAGTAATGATGTCACCTTGGTTATGTAAGCAAACAAAAAATAAAAATTAAGCGTAATATTTTAGATGCCTACAGATATGTGTGTATGATATGATACAATATCTTATGTTTTTACAAACTAATAATACAGCAAAGGGAAAAAAGAAAGACAAAGCAATTAAAAAGGAAAAGAAAAATTAGTTAGAAGCAGAGTCAGCAGAAACTCGGTCTAAAATACAATGTGATCTCTTTTTTACCCACATTCTAGCAAGGCCTAAAGAAAATCAGTGCTCATTTATCTTCAAGATATGGCACCAAGTTGAATGATTTTATGATGTTTATTTAAAATCTGAATATAATTAAGTTACCTTTGCACCTTGAATTCTTGATATTTTCACATTTTACATCTAAAGATATTTTCAAGTAAGAGCATGCTTACTCAAATATTATATCTTTATCTTTTGTTTTTTCATGTCTTCACTTCTTTTTTTGTCATAGATAGTTCCTCTGAAACTTATATGGACCTCTTTAGGTCAATACTTATTTAATCATGTTTTCTTTTGGCTATAGTTTCCTTTTCCATTCAAATTTTGAAATTAGGGAGTAATACTTTGTTGCGACCTTCATTTTCTTTGTGTTTAGAGGTTTTCTTTGGTGTGCTAACACTTAGTACTTTTATGTTTTTTTCTAACAATTAATAACAAAAAAGATACTGTGGCTGGGTATAGAATGATTACCATGATAGTCCTGACATTAAGTCTATTCTGCAGAATCAGTCTCTTACATGGCTAACTGGCCCAGTGCTTTGTCTGGACTAATTCCTCCATTTCTCTCTATGTACATATATATCATACATATATTGATACATATGTTTATGTATATATATATAATGTAATACTTTTTGTTTTTCACTTCATTTCATATTTATTTTTTCCATTTTAATAATATTTTCATTGCATTTTTCTATTATTCTGTAAATTCTCATTATGCTTATTCTTTGGCTGCATTGAAGTTTTTCCATTATTTTTCTACCCTGTAGCTCTTCAGCCTAGCTTATGAATGATTGATGCATAATTATTATAGTAATGCCATTCACTTAAATTTTATTTAAATCTAATTCTTACACTTTTCCCCCTCTTATTAGTTTTGCTTAAATTTATTAGAAATAGCCATGAATAAACATGGAAAGTTTCTATAAATTTTGATGAACAATGTATGAGAATGTCCACTGAAACTATGTCTATTATAAGCAACAACTTGTTCTAGGCAGAATGAAAAATCTAATACAAGAAACAAAATGAGCATTTGGGGAGCCTTAGTGATCAGGTTTAAACAGTCTTGGTCAAGCCACTCACTAGACACGTGACTTCAGTAAATTCCTTATCCTATCATAACATCAGTTTACTTATCTGTCAAATAATAATATTTATCTCAGATTGTGTTTGTGCTATTAAATTTTCATAAGACTACAAAATAAAGCACTTAGAAAAATGACTCCAGATGCATATTGATATTAAAAAATGCTATTTCTTAACAATTTACTAGTTTCATTATTTGATAAGAAAAGACACCAAAACTATAGAGGACAGTGCACTCAAATTCAGTATTAACTCTGCCCTTTCAAGTAGTCAATTGATCATATTTAAGAAACATCATGGTTCTGGCCTCTGGATCTGCTGTTTAATATAAGGATGGAAAGAAGCATATTTCTTGGTATTCCTACTTTCCCTGACTTCAGTTTTTATTTTCATAAAACTAGGGATGTCAGTAGCATAAGTGTTCATCAGTTTAAAGGTCCATATGGTTCAGTTCAGTCACTCAGTCATGTCTGACTCTTCACGACCCCATGAATTGCAGCACGTCAGGCCTCCCTGTCCACCACCAACTCCTGGAGTCCACCCAAACCCATGTCCATTGAGTTGGTGATGCCATCCAACCATCTAATCCTCTGTCATCCCCTTCTCCTTCTGCCCTCAATCTTTCCCAGCATCAGGGTCTTTTCCAATGAATCACCTCTTCTCATCAGGTGTAGTTTCAGCTTCAACACCAGTCCTTCCAAAGAACATCCAAGACTGATCTCCTTTAGGATTGACTGGTTGGATCTCCTTGCAGTCCAAGGGACTCTCAAAAGTCTTCTCCAACATCACAGTTTGCCGGGGTCCAGTCCCGGTGGATCCAGGGTAATTTGAAGCAGGGATGGAGTCGGCGTCCTAAGAAAGAACTTACTTAATTACAGATAAAAAGAGAGATTAGAAAAGAAGAGTGTAGTAGGAAAATTAGTGGAGAAAAAGAGGCTGAATAACTTGGTTTACATGGAAAACCAATAAAACTCCAAGACAAGGAATTTGCACCACCTACATAGGCCACCAGCTCCCGCTTGAATAGTGGAGGGTGCCCCACCTTGGGCTCCCTCTTGCGTGGGTCTTCGAAGCCAGGGCAAGTAAGTAAACATGGTGAGCCTCCACGCTCCAGATGGGAATTCACCCAGAAAAAAAGAGAATGAGAAAAGACCACATGGGGGAAACCAGTCTTTCCAGGAACTGGTCCGTTTTCTTTATTTTTTCAGGTTCACTTATATACTTTTTGTTATACATAGGGATGAATACAGAGTCATGCGAAGTCAGCAGACCTGACCTTTATCAAAATCAGGTGCTTCATATAAAAGGTCTTAGGGGTTTTACATCATCTTATGGCCAGGGGGCCTACTAACATTTTATGACTCTTTCTGATAATGGTCAGTCAACCAGAAAACTTATTTTTTCCAGGGGTGATTTTTTTCTTAAACAAGGCGCCACCCTCCGAAGGTACCAGATGAAGTTGCAATCCTATAGGATGAGGGTATAGTGGGTTACAATTAAGAAAGGAATTTACTTAGCCTAAGGTTTAACATGGTTAATCTTAAAGGTTAATACTTATTTCTCCTATATGCTAGTTATATATTCATTAACATGTATAAGGGCAGGGGATTTAGCAGCAAACATTGGCCCAATAAATGAAAAACTCTTCACCAATGTAATTCCTAGTCAACCCACTATACTAATAATTTCTAACTTCCCAAAAGAATCTGTCTTTGGAAAGTTTTAAAACATCTCATGCCTCTTACAGTTGGGAGGCTGTGAAAAATAACATGTGGACTGATGAACCTGTTCAGGCAGGCTAGATGACCTTCAGAGGAGTTTGTAAGTTGAAACACTCTTGTCACGCCCAGGAATTTTTATTAACTGGAGCTGTAGGTTAACTCCTCCGAAAGAGATGGTGGGGGACAGCCCCCCATAAAGTCAGAGGTGTAGATGAAAGCATAAAGCAGTAAAGTAGGCAGATTCTGGTTTGGGGGGTAGATGCTCAGGAACAGGGGTCTCCTGAGGCTTGATCCTGCCTTTGTGTATGCCATGCCTCCTTCCTCATGAACTTTGCCATGGGCGGAGTTCCTCACGCTGGCTCCTGGCAACAGTTCAAAAGCATTAATTCTTCTCTGCTCAGCTTTCTTTATCGTCCAACTCTCACATCCATACATGACTACTGGAAAAACCATAGCCTTGACTAGATAGACCTTTATTGACAAAGTAATGTCTCTGCTTTTTAATATGCTGTCTAGATTGGTCATAACTTTCCTTTCAAGGAGTAAACCTCTTTTAATTACATGACTGCAGTCAGAATCTACAGTGATTTTGAAGCCCAGAAAAATAAAGTCAGCCACTGTTTCCACTGTTTCCCCATCTACTTCCCATGAAGTGATGGGACCGAATGCCATGATCTTAGTTTTCTGAATGTTGAGCTTAGAGCCAACTTTTTCACTCTCCTCTTTNCAGAATCTACAGTGATTTTGAAGCCCAGAAAAATAAAGTCAGCCACTGTTTCCACTGTTTCCCCATCTACTTCCCATGAAGTGATGGGACCGAATGCCATGATCTTAGTTTTCTGAATGTTGAGCTTTGAGCCAACTTTTTCACTCTCCTCTTTCACTTTCATCAAGAGGTGCTTTAGTTCCTCTTCACTTTCTGCCACAGGGTGGTGTCATCTGCATATCTGAGGTAATTGATATTTCTCCTGGCAATCTTGATTCCAGCTTGTGCTTCCTCCAGCCCAGCGTTTCTCATGATGTAGTCTGCATATAAGTTAAATAAGTAGGGTGACAATATAGAGCCTCGACATACTCCTTTTCCTATTTAGCAATAATAAGGGAAGCTCAGCATGTATAGACTGAAGGCAATTTGGGACAAACTGCAGGACACAGGAAGATTCCAAACAGACTGGGTGCACCTGTGCCCAAAGGGTTGATGCATAACATATACATTAGTTTGAGAACTGGGTCTGTCCTTTGTTATATGTGTATTCATAAGCAAGTTAGTTATCTTTAATCTTCAGGTGATAATAATTATCCTACCTGATAAAACTGCAATATAGATAAAAGTAAACAATATTTGTGATGAGACTGAGAGTAAAAAATAGAAGTTCTATAAGTGATAGTCACTATGACAATGAAGACAACAGAGTGTTGCCAGTTTCATATTTCTAGTATAATTTATTAGGACGATGATCTTTATATAAAAATATCTTCAGTTTTACCATTGACCACAAATTATAAATGTGGGGGAAGTAATCTGTTATAGCCAGTGGTCCACCAGTTTGCAGCCTGCTTCTTAAATGATGTTGATGGCCTTTTAACTCATAGAAAGCTATGCTATTCACTTAGAATTGAAAAAGTTTATTACTAACATAGCAAATGAAAACTACTCAAGTCACTTAGGAAACACAATGAAAAGAACTCTACCTCCTCTGGAAGAATAGCAAAATCAAGTTAATTTTTTCACATGATGTACATATTTATTCAAGTCTAATATCATGGGTTAAGTATACCTGTCATTAATAGCTGCCCTAGGTTATTCCAGAGATGCTCTCAGGTATTAATAATTCAGTCACATTTTTCTACAAATTTGCCAAGATTGTGTTACCCTAGTTGACCCAACTGTTATGAAAGAAACCTAGTATTGCTTAGTAAATATCTTTATTATATGAAATTAAGGACCTTACTTATTTTTAAAATTGTTCTACATATTACCTTTTCTCATCTGAATAATTAAATGTGGTTTCTTCATATTGGTGATGTTCCAGGGCCTGAATATTCTTTAAATGTATTTTGCATTATTATCATATGTGATAAATTTCATCTAGTCAAATATATTTTATATATATATATATATAAAGGTATGCTATATGGTATAGAAAACTCATATTGAAACATCTTTCCCTCATTAAAAGAATTCAACTAGAATAACAATAATGCTGAATTAAAGTATACTCAGATTTGACTGTTTATAGTCTGTGTTTTCACTAATTGCATCCATGAATGATCATCTGTTTGGGGCACCTACAATAAATTTTACTTTCCTATGTTGAAACTGTTAGCACTAAAGCATTATAGCAGATATTTACTATAATAACAAGGTCTATGGTTTTTCCTGTGGTCATGTATGGATGTGAGAGTTGGACTGTGAAGAAGGCTGAGCACCAAAGAATTGATGCTTTTGAACTGTGGTGTTGGAGAAGACTCTTGAGAGTCCCTTGAACTGCAAGGAGATCCAACCAGTCCATTCTGAAGGAGATCAGCCCTGGGATTTCTTTGGAGGGAATGATGCTGAGGCTGAAACTCCAGTACTTTGGCCACCTCATGCGAAGAGTTGACTCATTAGAAAAGACTCAGATGCTGGGAGGGATTGGGGGCAGGAGGAGAAGGGGACGACCGAGGATGAGATGGCTGGATGGCATCACTGACTCGATGGACGTGAGTCTGAGTGAACTCTGAGGGATGGTGATGAACAGGGAGGCCTGGCGTGCTGTGATTCATGGGGTCGCAAAGAGTCGGACACGACTGAGTGACTGAACTGAACTGAACTGAAGGTCAGTGTACTGTAGCAAAAAGTGCCAATGTAAGATAATTCCTTTCAACATGGCAACATTGAAAGGAATAATGGATTTACATGCCAAATGAAAGTGTGTATGACAGTATCACAGAGAGGTTGAAAATGGAGAGATTTTCATTATTGTCATATTGGATTAATATCTTTGTGTGTATATGTATTTGTGCAAATCATAATGCCCGTATATCAAATATGGTATTTTTTTATCTTGCACAGAATAGGTTCTCAATAAATCTATGCATCTCTGTATCTACATAAATAATTTGAATAATTATTTAATAATTTAAAACAATAACTATATTCAGAGCAGTTATAAAAATAGATTTCTTTTATCTCAATTCACTTAATATTTTTTAATACTAATCAATCAATACATATACAAGTTTATATGAGGGAGGCATCACTGTGGTTAGTGATTAAAAAGAAAAAAACTAGAGAAGAAAAAGGTTTAAATTTATCTGTGGTATAGTGTGCAAGAAAATAAATGGTCATTTTTTAAGAGGTGACAATTGTCTCAATGAAACCAAATAGGTGGAAAGATTCAAGACTATTTTTTTAAAGAGAGTTAACAAATCAGTGTTTCTTTAGTGTGAAAGCAGTGAGAGATGTAAGACAGGCTCAAACAGTTTTGAAGAGTCATTAATCCACATTAAAGAGCTGAGAGATTATTCCACATACAATGAAGAATCATTAGGGGGAAGGAAACGGTGACTTGAAAGCAATGTTCAAGCTGGTTGCCTGGTTTCATTAAAGAGGTAAAAACTCCTGATGTGCCTCTAGTAAGCAAACTATTATAGAAATGCTAGGTGAAAATTAAAAGTCTGACTGTGGGGCTTAGACATATTTGTGTGTATGTTTTTCTGTGTGTGTCTGGGGGTAACACAATCTTGGCAAATTTGTAGAAAAATATGACTGAATTATTAAGACCTGAGAGCATCTCTGGAATAACCTAGGGCAACTATTAATGACAGGTATACTTAACCCATGATATTAGACTTAAACAAATATGTTTGAATAAATATGTACATCATGTGAAAAAATTAGCTTGATTTTGCTATTCTTTCAAAAGAGGTAGAGTTCTTTTCATTGTGTTTCCTAAGTGACTTGAGTAGTTTTCATTTGCTATGTTAGTAATAAGCTTTTTCAATTCTAAGTGAATAACATAGCTTTCTATTTGAGTTAAAAGGCCATCAACATCATTTAAGAAGCAGGCTGCAAACTGGTGGACCACTGGCTATAACAGATTACTATTGCCAATTCCCTGAATTTGTGGCTTATGTGAGGGAAAAAAAGGGGTCCTGCCCTAAATAGATGATGGATATAGCTGATCTATGAAACAGTTTAGCAACATGAAGTGATTCATGCACAAGGGCACCATTTTTTTTCCTGTTGTAGTGGTATAGTTTTCAATTTAAGGGTGGGGGAAGGGGGGTAAATTGGAAGATTAATATAGACATGTGTGTACTACTATATAAAAAATAGACAATTAGTAAGACCTACTGTATAGCACATGGAACTCTACTCAATACTCCATAATGGCCTATAAGGGAAAATAATCTAAAAATAGAGTGGATGCATGTATAACTGATTCACTTTGCTATATACCTGAAACTAACACAACACTGTAAATCAACTATATGCCAATAAAAATTAAAGAAACAGATAAATAAAAAAATTAAAACTGGACTGCTTTCACATCTAGGTGATGGGAATTACTTGCAGAGGGACAACAAGCAATACATCTTTATAATTACACATCCCCACTCATAATGGACATGGGTTTTGTAAACACAGATCTTGGTTTGAATACAAGTGATCCTACTAGAGCTAGAGAAAGTTATTCAATCTTGCTAAGAAAAACTTCTTCATCACTGTTCCTCATGGTGATAAAATAATTATAGTCATGATATATATGTCTGTTTTGAAGAATGCCTAGACTATGGTAAATATACAGTTAAGAAGAAAGAATAATTGCTGGTAAAGTTGGCAAGCTCAAATCCACAGCCAGAAGTGATTAATGAATTAGTCAGGCTATTTATGCAGGTTCCCCAGAGGAATTCATAATCATGAACATCTTGTTGGAAAAGTTTTTCCAAGTAAGGAAAGTCACATGTATGGGAGCATGAATACTATGATCATATGGCAAGAATTAAAGGTAGTTTAGTACAGTTAGAGCTTTAAAAATCTAAAAAGTGATAGACATGTAGGAAGTAAATCATAGTGAAGATCATATACCGCATAAGGAAGTTGTATTTTATTATGTGTCTACTGAGAAATTATTAACAGACAAGAGAGGTGATACACTTCAGTTCAGTTCAGTTCAGTCACTCAGTCTTCTCCAACTCTTTGTGACCCCATGAACTCCAGCACGTCAGGCCTCCCTGTCCATCACCAACTCCCGGAGTCCACCCAAACCCATGTCCATTGAGTCGGTGATGCAATCCAACCATCTCATCCTCTGTCGTTCCCTTCTCCTCTTGCATTCAATCTTTCCCAGCCTCAACGTCTTTTCCAATTAGTAAGTTCTTTGCATCAGAGGGCCAAAGTATTGGAGTTTCAGATTTAGCATCAGTGCTTCCAATGAATATTCAGGACTGATTTTCTTTTAGGATGGACTGGTTGGATTTCTTTGCAGTCCAAGGGACACTCAAGAGTCTTCTCCAACACCACAGTTCAAAAGCACCAGTTCTTTGGTGCTCAAATTTATTTATAGTCCAACTCTCACATCCATATATGACTACTGGAAAAACCATTGCTTTGACTAGACAGACCTTTGTTGGCAAAGCAATGGCTCTGCTTTTTAATAAGCTGTCTAGATTGGTCATAACTTTTCTTCCAAGGAGCAAGCTTCTTTTAATTTCATAGCTGCAGTCACCATCTTCAGTGATTTAGGAGCCCCCCAAAATAAAGTCTGTTACTGATTACCCGTTTATTTCCCATGAATTGATGGGACTGGATGGCATGATCTTAATTTTCCAAATGTTGAGTTTTTAGCCAACTTTATCACTCTCCTCTTTCACATTCATCAAGAGGCTCTTTAGTTCTTTGCTTACTGTCATAAAGGTTGTGTCATCTGCATATCTGAGGTTATTATATTTCTCCCAGCAACCTTGATTTCAGCTTGTGCTTCATCCAACCTGGCATTTCGCATGATATATTCTGCATATAAGTTAAATAAGCAGGTGATAATATACAGCCTTGCTGCACTCTTTTCCTGATTAGGAACCAGTCTGTTGTTCCATCTCCAGTTCTAACTGTTGCTTCTTGATCTGCATACAGATTTCTCAAGAGCCAGGTGAGGTGGTCTGGTATTCCCATCTTTTTAAGAATTATCCACAGTTTGTTGTGATCCACACAATCAAAGGCATTGACGTAGTTCGTAAAACACAAGTAGATGTTTTTCTGGAATTCTCTTGCTTTTTTGATTATCCAGTGGATGTTGGCAATTTGATCTCTGGTTCCTCTGCCTTTTCTAAATCCAGCTTGAACATCTGGAATTTCATGCTTCAAATACTGCTGAAGCCAGGCTTGGAGATTTTGAGCATTATTTTGATAACATGTGAGATGGGTCCAATTGTGTAGTAGTTCAAACATTCTTTGGCGTTGGAATGAAAACTGACATTTTCCAGTCCTGTGGCCACTGCTGAGTTTTCCAAATTTTCTGGTGTATTGAGTGCAGCACGTTCACAGCATCATCTTTTAGGATTTGAAAAAGCTCAACTGGAATTTCATCTCTTCCACTAGCTTTGTTCATAGTGATACTTCCTAAGGCCCACTTGATTTTGCATTCCAGGATGTCTGGCTCTAGGTGAGTGATCACACCACTGTGACTATCTGGGTCATGAAGAAATTTTTTAATAGTTCTTCTGTGTATTCTGTGTCTACTGAGAAATAATTAAATGTAGAGGAAAGAAGTGATACCCTTAGAAAATTATTATTGAAAACTATATAAGAAAGGGTGAGAAATAAAAAATATATACATAATAAACATATTTAAGGAATTAGGAACCATGATATTTAGGGGTCCCTTAGATATGTAATCCAGGGAACATATTATAATCTATTTCTCCCTCAACCTCTCAACAATATTTGTTACAGTTCACAGTCTTTTCTTTTAGGAAAACTCACATATCTAGACTTCTAAGATGCTATACTCTTCTAAATTTTCTCCTTCTTTATACAGTGTTTTGTATTAATTTTCTTTGTTGTCTACACTTATTTTTACTTTTAAATACTGGAATTTCAAGATTGGTTTCAAACTTCTTTTTTTCTCAACTTACTTTTCTTTGTATATTAAACTGTCTCTTATACACATCTCTGCATATCTGAGGTAATTGATATTTCTCCTGGCAATCTTGATTCCAGCTTGTGCTTCCTCTTAAAAATAAATGTATATAAAATTTTGACAATGCTAAATATTAGTGAAGATAAAAAGGACTTTGATATACTATTGATGGGTGTAAATCAGTTCAATCAATGGATGTAAGTTTCATGAAGTTGGAGACAATTTTCTTTTTTATTTACAGTTATATGCCTAGAAATATGGCAATTCCCTCGCCCATAGAAAGTGTTCAATATGTACTTGTTGAATAATAATTTAAAGTGTGAGCAATTTGGAAAGATCTAGTAAAATTAAAGTTACATGTTTCTCACCTAGCAACCCAAATTCTATGTAAATTCCTGAAAGAATTCCATAGTCCTATGATCAAGAAGATAGGGACTATTATATTCATTATAATGTGGTTATAAATTGCAAGAAGTGAGAGTAAAATGTACAGAAAAGTAATAAATATTTGATTTTAGAAGATAACCACTTCCGGTTAGAGATAAAGTAAATTGGGATGGAGAGGAAATACTTAAATATTTTGAATTGTATCTAAGTTTTTTTAATACAATATATATTGTCCAAAGAAGTATGACAAAATAGATGTAAGTAGCAAGGAGAGATAAGAAAGCCTTACTCGGTGATCAATTGAAAAGAAATAGAGGAAAACAATAGAATGGGAAAGACTAGAGATCTCTTCAAGAAAATTTGAGATACCAAGGGAACATTTCAAGCAAAGCTGGGCTCGATAAAGGACAGAAATGTTATGGACCTAACAGAAGCAGAAGATACTAAGAAGAGGCAGCAAGAAAACACAGAACTGTACAAAAAAGATCTTCATGACTCAGATAATCACAATGGTGTGATCATTCACTTTGAGCCAGACATCCTGGAATGTGAAGTCAAGTGGGCCTTAGGAAGTATCACTACGAACAAAGCTAGTGGAGGAGATAGAATTTCAGCTAAGCTATTTCAAATTCTGAAAGATGATGCTGTGAAAGTGCTGCACTCAATGTGCCAGAAAATTTGGAAAACAGCAGCGGCCACAGGACGGGAAAAGGTCAGTTTTCATTCCAATCACGAAGAAAGGCAATGCCAAAGAATGCTCAAACTACCACACAGTTGCACTCTTCTCACACACTAGTAAAGTAATGCTCAAAATTCTCCAAGCCAGGGTTCAACAATACATGAACCATGAATTCCAGACGTTCAAGCTGGTTTTAAAAAAGGCAGAGGAACCAGAGATCAAATTGCCAACATCCCCTGGATCATCAAAAAACCACGAGAGTTCCAGAAAAACATATATTTCTGCTTTATGGACTATGACAAAGACTTTGACTGTGTGGATCACCAGAAACTGTGGAAAATTCTGAAAGAAATGGGAATACCAGACCACCTGACCTGACTTTGAGAAATCTGTATGCAGGTCAGGAAGCAACCGTTAGAACTGGACATGGAACAACAGACTGGTTCCAAATAGGAAAAGGAGTACGTCAAAGCTGTATATTGTCACCCAACTTATTTAACTTATATGCAGAATACATCAAGAGAAACATTGGGCTCCATGAAGCACAAGCTGGAATCAAGATTGTCAGGAGAAAGAGCAATAACCTCAGATATGCAGATGACACCACCCTTATGGCAGAAAGTAAAGAATAACTAAAGAGCCTCTTGATGAATGTGAAGAGGAGAGTGAAAAAGTTGGCTTAAAGCTCAACATTCAGAAAATGAAGATCATGGCATCCAGTCCCATCACTTCATGGCAAATAAATGAGGAAACAGTGGAAACAGTGGCTCAATTTATCTTTTTGGGCTCCAAAATCACTACAGATGATGACTACAGTCATGAAATTAAAAGAGGCTTATTCCTTGAAGGAAAATTATGACCAACCTAGACAGCATATTAAATATCAGAGCCATTATTTTGCCAACAACGGTCCGTGTCTTCAAGGCTATGGTTTTTCCAGTAGTCATGTATAGATGTGAGAGTTGGACTATAAAGAAAGTTGAGCACAGAAGAATTGATGCTTTTGAATTGTGCTGTTAGAGAAGACTCTTGAGTGTCCCTTGGACTGCAAGGAGATCCAACCAGTACATCCTAAAGGAGATCAGTCCTGGGTGTTCATTGGAAGGACTGATGTTGAAGCTGAAACTTCAATACTTTGGCCACCTGATGCGAAGAGCTGACTCATTTGAAAAGACTCTGATGCTGGGAAAGATTGAAGGCAGGAGGAGAAGGGGATGACAAAGGATGAGATAGTTGAATGGCATCACTGACTCAATGGAGATGAATTTGAGTAAACTCCAGGAGTTGGCGATGTGCAGGAAGGTCTGGTGTGGTGTGTCCATGGTGTCAAAAAGATGAAAGTGGATATAAAATTATTTTCTCAAGTGTACTGTCACAGTAAAAGTCACATAAAAAGGGAGATTCTTACCACGACTTCAAAGTACAACTATAAGGTGAATTAGTAAGTGGCAACTGCTTAATAAATATTGGTTTAATTTATCAGAGAAAGGTTTAGTACAATTCACCAAGAAGATATAATAATTTTAAATTTGTATATCTCAAAAGTACAAGTTTATTTTGTAATAATGTAGAGTAAGATTCAAGTTTACTTTATATTTTCCCATGAGGATAACCAAGTATAATCTCTATCTCAGGGTGTTGTGTTGTCACCTTTAATTACCACTAAATACTTGGTTAAGACTTCCCAGGTGGTCTTAGTGGTGGCAAAAAAAAAAAAAAAAAAGAAAGAACAGATATAAAAATCTGCCTAGCAATGCAGGAGACACAAGAATATTAATTTCTACCCCTGAGTCAGGAAGATCCCCTGGAGAAGGAAACCGCAACCCATTTGAGCATTGTTGGCCTGGAAAATCCTGTGGACAGAGGAGCTGGCTACATTCTATGGGGTCACAAAGAATCAGACACAACTGAACGATGCACATGTACACACACACAC
This sequence comes from Cephalophus harveyi, assembly GCA_006410635.1. Classification (NCBI taxonomy): domain Eukaryota; kingdom Metazoa; phylum Chordata; class Mammalia; order Artiodactyla; family Bovidae; genus Cephalophus; species Cephalophus harveyi. The sequence continues at coordinate 21,438 of SJYT01040939.1, forward strand.
ACACACACACACACACACACAAATGCTTGGTTAGAAATTGCTTCATACCTGTAGGGACAACAATATAGTGTGATGAAATGTATCAAAAAACTAGTCTGGGCCTACTTAAAATCTTAGTTTGCTTCCAGAAAGACGTGATTACTGAAAATGCTATCCCTAATGAGACAGACATTATCAGAGACTCTGCAATTTATCACCTCTTAAAATTTGTTCCAATTCTGAAAAGAAGTCAGTTTACCTCTTAATGTTCATATATATTGAAACTTTATAGAAAGGAATAGCCTGGCTTCCCATCCCTTACATCTCATCTCCTATCTAACCGAAATATTTTCTAATTCAAATTACATTAAGTGGTGCACATCAGATGAGTTCACCTAGTCATTGAATGAAGAAAGCATCCAATTGAGGCCTGAGCTGAGATATCATTTAAAGCTTTTAACTATCAAGCTACTTTCAACCTATTTATTTTTCATGAAATCGATTATCATTTTTCCAAGACCAGTTTCTCAATTGTTTATTTTCCAGTGAGGTGGTATTAAAAAAATATAATGTCTCAGTTATATAAATATCAATACCTAATCCCTATCACATTCCCAAACAACTATCCTACCTAAGTTCACCAATACAATATTACAAAATACAGTGTTCCATTGCAAAGCAGTGCTTCCAAGTTTTACTTTGTTTATGAATAAAATGCTGGGAACTTACAGAGACAGGTACTACCTTAGAATTTAATTATTCACGTCTGTTTTGACCACATTAATTCAATCAATGATTAGAAGACCATACTCTTAGAACATGCTTGTATAATTCCTTGATATTGGACCATTTCTTAGTATACCTTTTTTCCGCTAATTGATTGGAGTAGCATAAAAAACAAATGCTTATTTCTGAGGGATTTATTAAGAATAAGAGTTGCATTTAAATAAAATTCAATCCAATTTTGAATTAAAACAAAAACTTCATGAACATTCACCCATTTCGCCAGATATTCGCAGTTCAAAACTACATAACTTGTGCCAGCAATTCCTGAATTATATTTTAATTGAATAAATTACATTTTGGTTTCAACCAAACTTAAATTTTACAACTTTTTTTTTTTTTTAAATGAGAAATCAATTCCTTGTCAGCAACCATGGTGGTAGATCTCAAGAATTTTTATTGAGTGAGTATTGCTATCCTCTCAATGAAAGTATGAACAATAGATGAATATCTGAACAAGTCTTAAAAGACTAATTATTCTCTCTTGAGAATAGAATTGTGATGATGAGATTGAAAGATGGCTTCTACATGGAACTGGAGATGAAACATATAAATGTGTATTCAATCAATGATCATGAGGACTAGAGAGGCTGTGAAATTGACTCCGCTAGAGCAATGAAGGAGAAGGCAATGGCACCCCACTCCAGTACTTTTGCCTGGAAAATCCCATGGATGGAGGAGCCTGGTAGGCTGCAGTCCATGGGGTCGCTCAGAGTTGAACACGACTGAAACGACTTCGCAGCAGCACCAGCAGCAGAGCAATGAATAAAGCTGATGTTTGAAGAGAAGCACAGACTGTCCTTTATTGAGCTCATCTTTGCATGAAACGTTCCCTTGGTATCTCTAATTTTCTTGAAGAGATCTCTAGTCTTTCCCATTCTGTTCTTTTCCTCTATTTTTTTCCATTGATCGCTGAGGAAGGCTTTCTTATCTCTTCTTGTTATTCTTTGGAACTCTTCATTCAGATGCTTATAACTTTCTTTTTCTTTGTTTTTCACTTCTATTCTTTTCACAGCTATTTGTAAGGCCTCCTGAGACAGCCATTTTGCTTTTCTACATTTTTTTCCATGAGGATGGTCTTGATCCTTGTCTCCTGTACAATGTCACGAACCTCCATCCATAGTTCATCAGGCACTCTATCTATCAGATCTAGGCCCTTAAATCTATTTCTCACTTCCACTGTATAATCATAAGGGATTTGATTTAAGTCATACCTGAATGGTCTAGTGGTTTTTCCCTACTTTCTTTAATTTAAGTCTGAATTTGGTAATAAGGAGTTCATGATCTGAGCCACAGTCAGGCCCTGGTCTTGTTTTTGTTGACTGTATAGAGCTTCTCCATCTTTGGCTGCAAAGAAAACTGAACTGAACTGAACTGAACTTGCAGAGAAGCACAGACTAAAAATAATAATTCCTATTTCTTGATAAGATCCAGAATAATTCAGAGACCTTATCAGTGTAGCTCATATGGGAGAAAGCAGTAGTTAAAATGCAAAGAATATCTGTATGTGTATGTGTGTAGCCTCTTTTAACCTTCCTGAATTGAGAAATCTAATAAAGTCACAAGTCTTTTCTCTTCAAGACCATTGCATATTTCGTAAACCCACAAAAATTATTCTAATGTTAAGACCCACTTTCAGTATACTAATACCTATCAGTGATTTTGAAAAAGAATTAAAGTTATATGAGGAAATATGTGCAATACATTCTTTCAGGGATGGCTCAGATTAGAAGTTATTCTCTCCTTAGAAAAGTAAAGGTTGTTTTTAAAGCCTACCTATATCACTTGGGCTTCCCGGGTGTCCCAGTGGTAAAAGAACCCACCTGCCAATGCAGGAGACGCAAGAGACAAGAGTTGGATGACTGGGTTGGGAAGATCCCCCATAGTAGGAAATGACAACTTACTCCATTATGCCTGGAAAATTCTGTGGACAGAGAAGCCTGGCAGTCTACAGTTCATGGGGTCACAAAGGCTCAGACACAACTGAGCAACAGATCACACTACATCTTTGCAGAAAAAAAAAAAAATTAAAAGAGAAGCACACTTTCAGAACTTTATGAATTTTTTCAGTAAGAAGCATGAATAGGATGATTTAGAACTAGTATTTATAGTTGACAAAGACTTTAATATTTCAAAGTCTGATGTTTGAGCAAATGTATAAAGAGAAAAATTACCTGGCAGAGCGTCATTATTATACAAAATATGCTTGAATACAAGGAAATATGCCATTTTTCATGATTTTGCTGAGAAAGCACACAATAGTGCTTTTGGAAAAATATATACATTTGAATGATTTATCCCTCTAAAGGAAAGATCTAATGTAGATTGAAATAAGTTGTAACAAAAGATGCCAAGGATAGTTGAAAAGAGTTTCACATAATACAGATAAAATGAACGGTATAAGTTTGAACAAATAAAACATGTTTAAAATAGTATAATTTATAATATAGGTCAATAAAAAGAACATACTGCACATTAATATCATGTGACTGTACAGAAATCTAGATGATATCAGTATCTGGGGTCAGTCAATCAGTCAGTTCAGTCACTCAGTCATGTCCGACTCTTTACAACCCCATGGACTGCAGCACGCCAGGCCTCCCTGTCTATCACCGACTCCTGGAGTTTACTCAAACACATGTCCATTGAGTCAGTGATGCCATCCAATCTTTTTCCTCCCACCTTCAATCTTTCCCAGCATCAAGGTCTTTTCAAATGAGTCAGTTCTTCACATCAGGTGGCCAAAGTATTGGAGTTTCAGCTTCAACATCAGTCCTTCCAATGAATATTCAGTACTGATTTCCTTTAGGATGGACTGGTTGGTCTGCTTGCAGTCAATAGGACTCTCAAGAATATCTGGGGTAAGAAATATCTAAGGATTATATAATTTTGATTGTAGAAAACCATAAGATAAACCTAAAACTCTGAACTCTGATTTTATTGTAGAATGTGAATCTATATGCAAAAAACAAGACAATCCACAAGTATAATGATTTGCACAAGCANTCTGCTTGCAGTCAATAGGACTCTCAAGAATATCTGGGGTAAGAAATATCTAAGGATTATATAATTTTGATTGTAGAAAACCATAAGATAAACCTAAAACTCTGAACTCTGATTTTATTGTAGAATGTGAATCTATATGCAAAAAACAAGACAATCCACAAGTATAATGATTTGCACAAGCAGCTGAAATGGAGAATGATAATGCATATCTTACTATTAAACCAGATTGTTTTCCCTTTATGAGATATAATGAAATGGTGTTAGTTATTAATTGAATCACATTATGTTCAACAGGAGCACAGTAACCACTATGAAAAATGAATAAGGATGTTCTGGCACTAGTATTTTGTGAAATTTTATAATTTTTTTATAATGCTGTGTGTTAGTATACTGTTTTGGTATTTTTCTTTCTGGTTTGCTTCACTCTGTATAATAGGCTTCAGTTTCATCCACCTCATTAGAACTGATTCAAATATATTCTTTTTAATGGCTGAGTAATACTCCATTGTGTATATGTACTACAGCTTTCTTATCCATTTGTCTGCTGATGGACATCTAGGTTGCTTCCATGTCGTGGCTATTATAAACAGTGCTGCAATGAGCATTGGGGTACACGTGTCTCTTTCAATTCTGGTTTCCTTGGTGTGTATGTCCAGCAGTGGGATTGCTGGGTCATATGATATATGGAATTTAGAAAGATGGTAATGATAACCCTGTATGTGAGACAGCAAAAGAGACACAGATGTATAGAACAGTCTTTTGGACTCTGTGGGAGAGGGCGAGGGTGGGATGATTTGGGAAAATGGCATTGAAATTCGTATAATATCATATGTGAAATGAACCACCAGAACAGGTTTGATGCATGATACAGGATGCTCAGGGCTGATGCACTGGGAAGACCAAGAGGGATGGTATGGGGAGGAAGGTGGAAGGGGGATTCAGTACGGGGAACACGTGTACACCCGTGGAGGATTCATGTTGATGTATGGCAAAACCAATACAATATTGTAAAGTTAAAAAAAAAAAAGTAATAAAATTATGAAAAACAAAAACAAACAAACAAACAAATAAAAACAAAAAACTCACACCACAAAGAAAAAATCAAGAGTTGTAACATGTGTGGAAAAATAAGAGTGCTTTATCTTGTCACTGGGATTCTTGTAAATCCAATCACAATGCTGATAACAATACACCCATAAAGAAAGCACAAGCAACAATAGGAATTTTATTTAATTAAAAATTATATACCAATGGTCTGTAATGTTAAAAGTAAGAGTATGGTCTTTGTTCATGACAATTTTGATGCTCTTTTTATAACAGGGAAAGATGAATTAGTGTACAAATCAATAATTCACTTCAGTTCAGTCGCTCAGTTGTGTCTGATTCTTTGAGACCCCATGAATTGCAGCACACCAGGCCTCCCTGTCCATCACCAACTCCCAGAGTTCACTCAGACTCACATCCACCGAGTCAGTGATGCCATCCAGCCATCTCATCCTCGGTCGTCCCCTTCTCCTCCTGCCCCCAATCCCTCTCAGCATCATAGTCTTTTCCAGTGTGTCAACTCTTCACATGAGGTGGCCAAAGTACTGGA
>SJYT01040939.1:32206-50002 GCA_006410635.1 Cephalophus harveyi
CTCACAGAAGCTGCCAGCTTGTTTACATGTTTTATTTTTCAATTATGTGACACTGGTTCTTTATGGATTGTTTGGACTTGTCTATTACAACAAGAAATTCAGTTGCTGTCTCTTATACACATCTAGATGTGTATAAGAGACAGAAATTTAATTTAGAAATTCTTCATGATCCTTAAGTAAAAATTGGGTTCCGCCAAAGTAGTTTTGCCTTTCTATCTGCCAAACACCTAGAGGTACCTTGCAAGATTTCCAATTTGTGATTTTTTGTTTGTTTGTTTGTTTGTTTTCCTTCTTGACTTCATAGAAATTGTGAATTTTGGCTACAGATTTGCATAATGAACTGTGTGAATATAAATTTTCAGTATTCCTTTTTACATATTTTTGTTTATTTTGCAAATAAACAATTGTTTATTGTTATTGTTGTTTCAGTTAGCAGGAAGTTACAAGGATTAATTTTTCATATAATACTCAAAGAGTATATTTCAAAGCCCCACTATTACAGATTCTGGCTTAGGTGTTCAGCAGCTCCTTTGCTGTCCTCCCTATGTATGATCTAGTGTTGGGCCTTATCTGCTAGCTATGATGCCTTAAAAAACTGAATTCAAGCTCAAAGAGTTTGGGAGACCTCTGGTAAAATATTGCTGCAGGAAAACACTGTTATGTTTTGACTTCCTCTTCACTCAAGTCTCTGACATTCTTATTAGATAACTGAGGATTTTAAAGAGATATATTTTGTATTTTATCCAAAATTATTACGCTGCTTCAGTTCAGGGGAGATCCAGATAACCAGCCTGCCAGATTAATAGAAACGGACATCTGGGTTTTTTTTCTCAGTTTCTTTATTTAATTTAAAAATTATAATCTTTCAAATGGTTTAATCAGTGAGACTTCCATTATTCCTTACCAGTTAATTATTTTCTTTACTCATTGTAGAAAGAAATTAAAGCCTCTTCTTTATAATGAGCACTGTTAAATTCATGCTCAAATTCTGAAATAAAAACTGACAAATATAGCCTAAAGACCAAGGAATCCAAGAGTATATTAGAAATTCACTCTATGTCAACCTGTCATGTTGAAGCATACAAACACCAAGCCTTGAAATGTGTTATTCGTCTTATCTTAATGTGTGATTTAACCTTAATCCTTAGGAAGAACTAAATTCATAATTCCTTACTGTAATTTCATCTCTTAAATCAAAACAGTTTCTGCTATTCCTGGATACTTATAATTCTTTGATAGGAATTTTTAATTTACTACAGATTAAAAAAATAGGAAACACTTAACTAATGTATGTAACCTGATTTACAGCTTAAACTATTTACTGTGCATCAGGTCATTGATGCTTAGGTGGAAAATTACAAAATTTGTCATTTTCTAAGGACAGAGGAGCCTGGTGGGCTGCCGTCTGTGGGGTCGCTAAGAGTCGGACAAGACTCAGTGACTCCCCTTTCACTTTTCACTTTCATGAATTGGAGAAGGAAATGGCAACCCACTTCAGTGTTCTTGCCTGGAGAATCCCAGGGACGGGGGAGCCTCGTGGGCTGCTGTCTATGGGGTCGCACAGAGTTGGACACAACTGAAGCAACTTAGCAGCAGCAGCAACAGTGTTATTTAAAAAGTCAGGTTTAAAATAATATATTTTATTTGTTATTAACATTTCTGAGTATTCAGTGATGTAACATACATTTGCTAGACCAATGTACAGCACTGTTGATGCTGATAATTTGAAAAGTTTGCCCTAAGACACTTACATCCTCTTCCTAGGTGGATGAATGGCCACATGAGGAAACACATAATGGGCTTATGTGTTCAATCTTATGTCTTATATTATTTCTTTGAAATGGCAACATTTGATACATTAATTTAGCATTTTAGATGAATTTCAAGTCTGTGTGTGTATTTGAAATATATGATAAATTTTATTTATATACAGGATGAACACTGCATTTTATATATTTTTAAAATCAGGATGAACTAAATTTATAACTTAATAATAAAAGATTCACTTTCTTAGAAGTCTCTGATTTCTAGGAAATTGACCAACTCACAACTTTATTAACCTGTTAATAATGTCAGGCCAATTTCTGAAATTCACTGTGAGTGGAAACTATTCAGAAAATAATGCGGATTGGATTTTGAACAGTGTGACTTTCCCTAATGCACTCCTTCACACATTTGTTTTCTCTGTATTATCTGAGAGATGAAATTAGGGCTATTGTCAAGAGTTCATAATTAAAATGCTATTGTTATTCAGTGCTTGTATTATACCCAAAATAATTATCAAAGATTAACTAATGGTCAAAAGGCAGTGGTTTAGAAAACAAGCAAACACACACACACACACACATAACTGGTAATTAAAGTTAGAAGTACATCGTAAATTGCAAAATCCCTTCTTAGTGATGGAGTATATACTGCAACTGAATGTAAAAATATCAAAGGTGATAGTGACAGAAATTAATTTTGTTTATATCATGAACATTTACAGCAGACACGACACCCAGGCAAGTTCATAGAGTCATGAAAATTGAAAACACAAAAGACTTATTAAGGCCATCAAGTTCATCTCACACCCAGTGAAAGCTTGTTTAGAACACGAATGATGGATTGTTCTTATTCTTAGTCTTCTCTAGTTTTAAATATTTTGAGAAGTAAAGATTTGCTCTTCCTCATTTTAATTCAGTATAGTTCCAACTTAACATATCTCTTTTATCACAAACATGCTCCATGTGTGTACCTGGAGCTCTCAAAAAATATTGCCCTTTCTGAGGCATAGCTAATTTTATCTGTTCTGTGCCTTTTCATAGCTTTTCATACTGTTGAAATGGCTTCTCTGTTTTTTCCATAAACATTTCCTCCAGTTTTTCTTTTTTAAGTCATCACAAAGGCCATCACTTAGAATAATATTAAATAAAGACAAATACTCTGTGAGCAATAATGTAAAGATTATATGGTCAACAGACTGATGGTCCAACTGAGAAAAAGAAAAAAAATGTTGAGTCAGGGACCAGAAGGAATGAAGTAAAAATGCAGAAACTGTGGTCAGGGAGTAAAGGGCTTATAATTGGGTAGGACAATTAGAGATGGGGTAAAGGAGAGGATCATTAGAGGTGAAAATATTGGAAGTATCCTCTACAAGAAAGTTGAAATAAGCATGAACTATTGACAGGAGAAATAGATTCAGGGGCTAAATCTTCAAGTGACAGAGGATTAGACTCAGAAACTGTGGATGACTATGATTTTCAAGAGTTTTATAGACTACAGAGGATCATTTGTAGGTGACAAAGAAGGTGAGGAAGATGCCTATTCAATCTTTAGGCAGTGATACATTTGAGAGAAAAAGCAGCTATCATTAGAGAGCTGAAAAGAAAGTGAAGCCTCAGAGCACAGTAAGGATTTTATAACAAGGCAGTGAAGGAACGCTAGAAACAAGGAATTTTGCTGTTGAAAAAGCATTAATGTATGGTCAAATACAGTCAAGTATGGTCAAATAAAAGATTCATTATTGTCCAGAGAAGTCAGATTGAGTCAGTTGAGGTATTTACAGAGTTATTTCAGGATAAGAGTCTTGTTAATGAGGGATGATATTAGGGAAGTAATTAATTTCATCAGTGTTGATCAGTTCATTGTTACTTTGTATCTTTTCCCAGCTCTCCCTGGAGCTCTATCCCTTTGTTCAAGTAACAGTTAATCTCACAAAGCTACACACTTAGATACATACACACAAACAGAAAAGGAGATATAACCTGGAAGATAAATCACATGCATAATACTTGAGGCCAGAATGTAAATCTATAAAAATGTCATATGCATCATAAATAAATTGTTTATGTAAATATTAGAGGATTTTTGTGTTTTTTGGTCAATAATCTTTTTGTGGGAGAAGGCAATGGCATCCCACTCCAGTACTCTTGCCTGGAAACTCCCATGGACGGAGGAGCCTGGTAGGCTGCAGTCCATGGGGTCGCTGAGTCAGACACGACTGAGCGACTTCACTTTCACTTTTCACTTTCATGCACTGGAGAAGGAAATGGCAACCCACTCCAGTGTTCTTGCCTGGAGAATCCCAGGGATGGTGGAGCCCAATGGGCTGCCATCTGTGGGGTCACACAGAGTCGGACACGACTGAAGCGACTTAGCAGCAGTCTTCTTGTGAAGGAAAGTAAATTATTATCTAAAATCAAGTGGACCATTTTCCTGTGACTAACATCATCGGTATTTGAAAATACTAAGGGATCCTTGCAGTGATTTAAAGCTTAAAAATTATAATATTTTGTTAAATTTATTAAGGGCTATCATAGTCCTAAGGAGAGACAACTATGGCAAATAAATGAAGGCCTGGCATCAAAAAAATGCCACCAGGGTTTTAATTAATGCATGTTCTTATTGATCTTTACTAATAGGAATGATGAAATGTTATATGATAATTAGATTAAAATATGAATAACAAAAATCAATATTTGATTAAGATTTAAGACACCCAGTACTTAATACAATGGTTTTGCAGTCTCCATTGGTAGTAATCACTACCAGTTCTCTTTTATTTCAAGGTACAGTTGGTTGTGCTAAAATACTTGTTTTGAAAATACAAATTGGCTCCAATTTGGCTGATATACTAGAGAACTGTTTGAACAAAATATAAATTTTGCCGTCTATGGGGTCGCACAGAGTCAGACACGACTGAAGCGACTTAGCAGCAGCAGCAGCAGCAAACTTATCAAGAGAAACACTAGGTAAATACAGAAAACTAGCTAGCTGTATCAAACCACTAGGGCTTATGCAAACTGTACTCCTTCTAACATCTCTGCTAACTTCCTTGATTCCCAACGTGTGTTAGAACTTTCCATTCTATTTCAGAGAACCCTCCTTCCATCACTTTCTGATAAGCCCCAACATGTGATAATTCTAATACGCACCTCTGCAAGCAACCATCAGATGTTTCTTTTTTAAAAGCTATGTGATTCAGGATTGGGAGCTAATATACACCCATGGTGGATTCATGTCAATGTATGGCAAAACCAATACGGTATTGTAAAGTAAAATAAAGTAAAAAAAAAAAAAAAGCTATGTGTCGTTGATGAAGTTTTGGAGTGCTGGTAACTTAATCTTATTTTTTTATGTAAGTCTTATAGTTTTTGTTTCATGACTTTATATAGCATGATGATTTTTAGGAAGAACTAACTGCACTGGAAATTTACACACCTCAGCCTCCCTTCAGTGAGGTAGACTAGATCATGTGGCTTATTTTGGCTAAATAGACTGTGAGCAGAAGTAACATGAAACTTGTGGGACAAGGGATAAGATCACACGCCCACAAAACTCCAAATGTCTCTTATTCTTTCTTATAACATGGGAGGAAATTGTTCCAGACATTGCAGCAGCTGCAGGAAGGTGGAAACTCTGTCAATTAGATCATTTTCTCTGCATGAAGGACAGTTTCTTTCAAGAAAATCTGGAACAGTATCAGGCTTTATATAAAAGAAAAATAAATATTTATAATCTTAAGCCATTGAGATTTTGAGGTTGTCTCTTATTGGAATAGAACTAATAATATCTTGACTTGAAAAGAATTAATTGCTTGACTTTGGGGTATAGAGTGTTTCACCATAGACCTATTTTGGAGCTTTTAACATTCATCTTTATTAATTTACCTTAAAAGTATATGAGGTGTTCTGTGTCAGAGGTGTTCTGTAATTCTCATTAAATATATCACAGTAACTGTTAAGTATCTGCCAAACCCCACCCTCCTTTGTCCTTGTCCTTACACTTGGAGCAGGGAGATAAGGGTTAGGTCAATGGTCCTATGCAAATAACTGGTCAATCTACAGTTGAGAGATAAGGAAGGATGATTTAATTTTGCTTATGAAGAAAAAGAAGCTACTCTCCTGAGAGTCTTTTCCCTACTCCAGCTCTTTGATATAAAAATAGAATCTTTCCAGGAGCCAAATATTCCCTAGTTCTTCTGTTTGTGTCACCTAAGATGTCGCTAACTAATCTTATTTTGTTGCTCCTTGAAAGTAAATACTCAGAAAAATAGCAGCTCCAGTCTTCCTGACAGTCTGAGAATTCGACCTAGGAGACTACTCTGTAACTATAGTCTCACAGAGATAAGATATGTTTTATTATCCTTTTGTATAAAAAACAATTAGCTAGACAAATGGCTATGGATAGAATTCTCACACTTTGTGAAGGATCTTTAGGAGGCTGGGCTTTTTACAGAAAACCCTGAAAATCTAGGAAAATTCTCATCACCATAAGTATCAGTGTAGCAAATGGTATACTTCCTTTTTATTACCAGTTAACAGATTACTCTGGAGAAGGAAATGGCAACCCACTCCAGTATTCTTACTGGGAAATCCCACGGACAGTGGAGCCTGGCAGGCTAACAGTCCATAGTGTTGCAAAGAGTCCGACATGACCGAGCATACATATACAACACGTTACTACCCTTATTCGTAGAGTCCAAGTTGTGTGTTATATATTTTCTTGACAAAGTAGACAAATTATGTTTCTTACTGAGATGGAATTAACAATGTTGTGCTCCAGGTAAGAACAAATATTATTGAGAAATTATTTTTAAATTTTCAAGGAATAACTTCTGGCTCTGACAATGTTAATAGCAGCTAACGCTTGCTCAGTCAGTAACTTTGTCAGGTACTATTTTAAGTGCTGTAGAATAATAACTCATTTATTTCCTACAACTTAGTAAGGTGAATATTAGCAGCCTCATTTTTACATGTAAGGAAATTGAGGTACAGAGAAATCAAGAAATTTTCACAAGGTCATGAAACTGTCAACTAAAAAGATGCACAATTTGAGAGTTGTGAGTTGAGTTTTATCTGAAGCAAAACAAGGAATGCAGCCTGGGAGGCAGCACCTCGGCTTTGAGAGACTGCTCAAAGAGATGATAGGGGAAAGTCAATCTTACATATTGACATTGGTGAAGGGGAAAGTTCAATACCATTAAGCACTCATTTACAAAAAGTTTTCTGGTAGCACAAGGATCTGATGTCACCAAGAAGGGATTCATTGCTTTTCTAGATATGAGGAGATGCAAAGATTGGGATTATGAAGTTCAGTTAAGTTCAGTTGCTCAGTCATGTCCGACTCTTTGCGACCCCATGAATTGCAGCACGCCAGGCCTCCCTGTCCATCACCAACTCCCGGAATTCACTCAAACTCACGTCCGTTGAGTCAGTGATGCCATCCAGCCATCTCATCCTCGGTCGTCCCCTTCTCCTCCTGCCCCCAATCCCTCCCAGCATCAGATCTTTTCCAATGAGTCAAGTCTTCGCATTAGATGGGCAAAGTACTGAAGTTTCAGCTTTAACATCATTCCTTCCAAAGAAATCCCAGGGCTGATCTCCTTCAGAATGGACTGGTTGGATCTCCTTGCAGTCCAAAGGACTCTCAAGAGTCTTCTCCAACACCACAGTTCAAAAGCATTAATTCTTCAGCACTCAGCTTTCTTCACAGTCCAACTCTCACATCCATACATGACCACTGGAAAAACCATAGCCTTGACTAGATGGACCTTAGTCGGCAAAGTAATGTCTCTGCTTTTCAATATGCTATCTAGATTGGTCATAAGTTTTCTTCCAAAGAGTAAGCAGCTTTTAATTTCACTGCAGTCACCATCTGCAGTGATTTTGGAGGCCCCCAAAATAAAGTCTGACACTATTTCCACTGTTTCCCCATCTATTTGCCATGAAGTGATGGGACCAGATGCCATGATCTTCATTTTCTGAATGTTGAGCTTTAAGCCAACTTTTTCACTCTCCTCTTTCACTTTCATCAAGAGGCTTTTTAGTTCCTCTTCACTTTCTGCCGTAAGACTGGTGTCATCTGCATATCTGAGGTTATTGATATTTCTCCTGGCAATCTTGATTCCAGCTTGCGCTTCTTCCAGCCCACTGTTTCTCATGATGTACTCTGCATATAAGTTAAATAAGCAGGGTGACAATATACAGCCTTGACATACTTCTTTTCCTATTTAGAAGCAGTCTGTTGTTCCATGTCCTGTTCTAACTGTTGCTTCCTGACCTTGCATGAAATGTTCCCTTGGTATCTCTAATTTTCTTGAAGGGATCTCTAGTCTTTCCCATTTTGTTGTTTTCCTCTATTTCTTTGCATTGATCGCTGAAGAAGACTTTCTTATCTCTTCTTGCTCTTCTTTGGAACTCTGCATTCAGATGCTTATATCTTTCCTTTTCTCCTTTGCTTTCGCCTCTCTTCTTTTCACAGCTATTTGTAAGGCCTCCCCAGACAGGCATTTTGCTTTTTTTACATTTCTTTTCCATGGGGATGGTCTTGATCCTTGTCTCCTGTACAATGTCACAAACCTCATTCCATAGTTCATCAGGCACTCTATCTATCAGATCTAGTCCCTTAAATCTATTTCTCACTTCCACTGCATAATCATAAGGGATTTGATTTAGGTCATACCTGAATGGTCTAGCGGTTTTCCCTGCTTTCTTCAATTTCAGTCTGAATTGGCAATAAGGAGTTCATGATCTGAGTCACAGTCAGCTCCTGGTCTTGTTTTTGTTGACTGTATAGAGCTTCTCCATCTTTGGCTGCAAAGAATATAATCAATCTGATTTTGGTGTTGACCATCTGGGGATGTCCATGTGTAGAGTCTTCTCATGTGTTGTTGGAAGAGGGTGTTTGCTATGACCAGTGGGTTGTCTTGGCAAAACTTTATTTGCCTTTGCCCATCTTCATTCCGTATTCCAAGGCCAAATTTGCCTGTTACTCCAGGTGTTTCTTGACTTCCTACTTTTGCTTTCCAGTCCCCTATAATTAAAAGGACATCTTGTTAGGGTGTTAGTTCAAAAAATCTGTTCCTAAAACATCTATCTAAAGACCTGTCCCACCAGATTGCCTGGAGCACAGAGTGCCTTACTCCACCCTGAACTCCCTCAGGATGTATTGAAGGTCAACAGCTGCAACAGTGCAGGGTTGTCTCAGCAGAGGCAGAAGTCGAATGCCCTTGTTCAGTGGTCAGCAACGATTTTGGCAAGTGCCAATTTGTAGTTGAGAAAACCCAGCAGGACCCTATGGGGCTCTTGAGCAATGAAGCTTTTCTATTCCCCTCCAGGCTTGATGACCTTCCCTGAGTTCCAAAGGGCAGACTGTGAGCAGATACTGATTCAGGAAGCTAAGTAATTCAAAGTCGCTGCCCTTACTAAGTTACTTCAATCATGTCCGCTATTTGTGACTCCATCGACTCTAGCCCAATGTACTATTCTGTCCATGGAATTCTCCAGACAGGAATATTGGAGTAGGTAGCCATGCCCTTTCCAGTGTATCTTCCTGACCCAGGGATCCTGCATTGCAGGAAGATTCTTTATGCTGGGTCACCTGGGAAGCCCAAAGTAAAGGGAGGTGCAGCCAAGAAACAATAGTGCACCCTTGAGGGTAGAGTACTGGCACCACCTCAGTTCAGTTAAATTTTTTAGTCATATCTGACTCTTTGTGGCCCCATGGACTGCAGTATGCCAGGCCTCCCTGTGCATCACCAATTTCTGGAGATTACTCAAAGTCATGTCCATTGAGTCAGTGATGCCATCCAACTATCTCATTCTCTGTCGTCCCCTTCTCCTCCTGTCTTCAATCTTTCCCAGCATCAGGGTCTTTTCAAATGAGTCAGCTCTTCACATCAAGTAGCCAAAGTATTGGAGTTTCAGCTTCAACATCAGTCCTTCCAATGAATATTCAGGACTGATCTCTTTTAGGATGGATTGGTTGGATCTTGTTGCAGTCCAAGGGACTCTCAAGAGTCTTCTCCAACACCACAGTTCAAAAGCATCGATTCTTCAGCGCTCAGGTGTCTTTATAGTCCAACTCTCACATCCATACATGAGGTTCCACCTCAAGGGATAAATAATGTCTTTAAGTTCTTTATAGAATTAAAACCCAACAAAGAGAAGATGTCAGTATCGCTGGATATGGCCACCTGAGGTCAGACTAAAGGAACCAGAGAATATCATCAAGATCATCTGAAGAAGTGAAGTTGCTCAGTTGTGTCCGACTCTTTGTGACCCCATAGACTGTGGCCTACAAGGCTCCTCTGTCCATGGAATTTTACAGGCAAGAGTACTGGAGTGGGTTGCCATTTCCTTCTCCAGAGTATCTCCCCACCCAGGGATCGAACCCGTGTCTCCCACATTGAAGGCAGATGCTTTACCTTCTGAGCCATCAGGGAAACCTCAGATTAAATGAGTCCAGGCCCGTGTACATACCCTAATCTTATCAGTATTTCCACTCTTAAACCTTAGTCATAAAACTCCTCACCAAACTCCACTGATTGGGACACACAGTTTTCGAGGGCAAGAGCCTGCTGTCTCCCCTTTGCCTGGTAAAGCAATAAGCTATTTTTTTTTCTGCTTCACCCAGAAATTTGTCCCCAAGATTTGGTTGGCTCTGGTGCAGAGGCCAAGCTTATGGCATCAGTCACACAGTATATATGTAGCTCCAATCTAATCTTAAGTGTGAATCTCAGACTCCATTCGGTGGCTCAGACAGTAAAGCATCTGCCTGCAGTGCAGAAGACCCAGGTTTGATCCCTAGGTTGGGAAGATCCCCTGGAGAAGGAAATGGCAACCCACTCTAGTACTCTTGCCTGGAAAATTCCATGGACCAAGAGGCTCCTCAGAGCCTGGTAGGCTACAGTCCATTGGGTCGCAAAGAGTCGGACACAACTGAGCAACTTCACTTTCTCTTTCACTTTTCTCCTGCTCTTACTGTGCACCAATGGTGAGAAAATATAAATATACAATAAAGAGATAGGGAGGACAGAAATAATTGTATTCATTTACATGTAAAACAAATTTAAGAGTTAATGAAAAATAGAAATATTAAGGCACATATTGTATATTAAAAAAATAATTACAATGGAAAATGTAAGGGTTTATACTGAGATAATCGGCATGTCAAACAGTATAAATAAGAAAGAATTCACAGCTAAAAACAACAGAGTATTCTAAAAACCTTCTGAAGAGTGTAAGCTATAAATAATAATAATTACACTGACATACTTCTCAGTGAAAATTCTGACTATAAAAAGACAATGGAGTAATATTTTCAAGATATCAAAAGAAAATAACTGGAATTTTGTATCCAGTAAAATAATTTAAACATCAGGAAAAACAAATTTATTAAGTATTAAGGGTCATATTAAGTTAAAAATTTAACCAATCTTTATTTTTGGAAATAAACTTGAAATATTTGAACAAAGGGAAAAAATTCATGAGGACATTATAAAATATGATTAGTGAGAGTGACTAAGAGGCTAACAAGATTTGTTACTTTAGTAATAAGCAGTCACAAAAAGGTAATATAGGTGTATTAGTGAGGGTTCTCCAGAGAAACAGAAGCAATAGGTTAATATTAATACATTATATAATTTTATATATTAAATATATTATATATCCATTGTATATATCCAATAGACTACAAACCCAACATATACTGCAATATTACTATTTCAATTTTCTATTAGAACAGTGAGGTTCTGGCTCAGGGAGGTAGCTATAAACTGAAGACACTCAAGAAAGAGCCTGAGAGTGGGGAGTCCAATGGATTCCAGAGTAGGACTAAAGATTTGAGAATCTAAATTGCTGAGGGAAGAAGATGGATGTCACAATTCAAACTTCCAGGCAGAGCAAGTAAATTCTCTCTTCCTCCACTTTTTAGTTCTATGAATAGACCTGAAGGTCCTCAGTGGATTGGATGATGCCCACCCATGCTGGGGAAGGCAATTTGTTTGACTCAGTTTACTGATTCAAATCCCAGACCCTTCTGGAAACACTAATACACAGACACATCCTGAAATACACAGACATCTGAGCTTTTAAGTTGGCATGTAAAATTAACTATCACAGTAGGTATAAAAATACTGAAGATAGATTTTATGTAATAGCAACACAATGGATTTTTGGATTTTCTTAGTCTGTTCAGGCTGCTATAAGAAAATACTACAGTAGTTATTGCTCAAAGTGCTGGAGGTCAGGCAGTTCAAGATTTAGGTGTGGGCAGTCTGGTGTGGACTGCAAGGAGATCCAACCAGTCCATTCTGAAGGAGATCAGCCCTGGGATTTCTTTGGAGGGAATGATGCTGAAACTGAAACTCCAGTACTTTGGCCACCTCATGTGAAGAGTTGACTCATTGGAAAAGACTCTGATGCTGGGAGGGATTGGGGGAAGGAGGAGAAGGGGACGGCAGAGGATGAGATGGCTGGACGGCATCACTGACTCGATGGACGTGAGTCTGAGTGAACTCCGGGAGTTGGTGATGGACAGGGAGGCCTGGCGTGCTGCGATTCATGGGGTTGCAAAGAGTCGGACATGACTGAGCAACTAAACTGAACTGAACTGAACTGAATCTAGTGTCTGGTGAAGTGTGTGTGCATGCTTCTCAGGAAGAAATAATCATGACATATTTTTCCACCAGTAGAAGTTCTGCCAAGTGAAGTTCATCTGAAGTGCTATATTCTTGTAACTAGAGAACTCCAAATGATTTATCACATGTGTGATCCTAAGAAACAGTGGTGATATTTTTACTCTCAAGTCAGTCTGATTAATCACCATGGAAGAAATGGAGTAAAGGCTTTGGAATGAAGGCCACCCATGAGATATTTTCCAATAGTAAGTGTAATATATTATGTACAAAGGACAATCAAAATAACAAGAAATAATGCCAAAATACCTAAGAAAGATATAGAGCTGCTTCTAATCTTATAGTTAATTATTTAATACATTTGGTTCTGAAATGCCTAAGTATTAAATCACACACTTTTTATTCAAAAGAGTTAATTTGTTGAAGAGTTTAAACTCTCTCAAATGAGAATATATATAAAAATAACAGCTGGCAATGTAAATTTTAATCTCAAGGAATTTGAGTATAGTATGGTGGTGGTGATTTAGTTGCTAAGTCATGTTCAACTCTTTTGACCCCATGGACTGTAAAATAAGTAGATAATTTATTTTTTTATTGTAAAAACATTGCTTTGCTTCTGCAATTTTAAAAACTGTTATTGTTTCTATGTGTGGTAGTAGATAGAATCCATGTTTCTTCCTTAGTTTTGACTTCTTTTCAACTTGGCGCCAGTTAACCTTTGCAACTTGTTCAATGAGAAACTCCAGTGAACTGTATCACCACACACAATTAATGGCTGAGTGGTCTATAATAAATGAAAATGCCACCACTGCTTAGCAATTAGCTTATGGTTCATCTCCAACCACTTAGAACCTCTTCCATCCACAGCATTTAAACATGCTGTATGATTTAAATTATACTTAAAGTGAACAGCAATATTCAATTACCAATGGGTTCATTGTGCAGAATTGTCACCATTATGATTAACAGCCCTTATGAAAAACAATTAATTTGGTGTCTTGCTGCTAGGTCAATTATAAAAGTTAATTCCCTCGAGGAAAGAATTGTGTTTATCAATACACACTTTTATAATGCTTTGATCTAAAATCTTAACATTTTCAATTGAAGAAAAAGTTGCAAAATTTAAGTAAGAAAATAAATATATCTTTAACATTATCCCAGAAAAATAATGCAGTCCATTAAAAAAAAAAAATCACTAAAAGAACATAGTGACAGCTAAAAGGGAATTAAAAGCTTTAATTTACACAGAAATCAGGTATATTCTCTCATATTTCAAATATATCTTTGGGACTCAAATTACTCATATTCAAGGGAGGAATGGCAGTTAGACAAAGCTATTTGACTTCTTATTAAAGAGTTCAAGTACCGAGGAGATACGTGTCATTTCAAACTCAGTAACATTAAAAACAAAAAGCTATCTCATCTGACTAAACCACTGAGCTAAAAAGAAAACAAGAAACAGAACACAGCCTTTTTTTTAAGCAAATATTTTCAATAGGTATAAAAAATAACTGTTCTTGACTTATTCATAATACCTTGGATGAGATCAGAGAAAACACCACTCTGTGTTATGAAAATCATTGTCAGTTCATATTTATTGTCTCCATTTCCAAAATAAGGCTGAAAAATGTTTGAAGGACAACAAAGAAATTTCCTGTTTGAAATCAAACAGATGATGGAATTCTGCTGAAGATGGAAAAAAAAAAAAAAGACATCTTTGATTCCACTTGGGTGAAAAAAATTCAAAATTCTTAAA
Source organism: Cephalophus harveyi (assembly GCA_006410635.1). Taxonomy (NCBI): domain Eukaryota; kingdom Metazoa; phylum Chordata; class Mammalia; order Artiodactyla; family Bovidae; genus Cephalophus; species Cephalophus harveyi. Next base: position 46,363 of record SJYT01040939.1, read on the forward strand.
TGTTTAAATATATAGATAAGCAGTTCCTCTTTCGGCTGCAAGTTCAAACTGGAGATTCCTCTGCCCCATAGAGATTCATTCATTCTTGATATTGATAAGTTGTACTAAAATCTCTCCTGAAAATTCAGTTCTCAAACAGAATATAGCTTCTCAAAAGATGGAAACTTCATAGCATTTCAAATAATACTGAAGCTTTTCTGCTCTACTGTCACTAGTCTTTAATAGTCTAATGTTGTAATGATGGGTTCTCAAATATTTAAAGGGCCAAAAAATACTTGGTGCATAGCTTTAGAGGGGGGTTAGAAAGAAATGCATCATGAAACAATTGCTTCAAAAGAAAAATGGTATGCTATGGGAAATTTATTTCACAAGATTAGCTTTCATGTGTTCAGCATGGAATGCTGGGAAATCTAGGAAAAACCTAAGGTTTCTTTTTTTTTTAAGAGGATAACACCATTTCTTCTTTTATCCACTGCTTTGAGAAATATTTACTGTATGAATAAGGCAAACCAAGTCTTCAATTCAATAAGAGGGGTCAGTTTAATGGAACACAATCAAACCACACTTTTATTTAATTCCTTCACAAACACATTATCATCTAGTAATATGTGCTATGAAGGAATTAAATAAAAATAAAGTAATAAAGAGACTGAGATATTACTGAAAATATTCACATATGAAAGCTAAGGAAGCCAGCTCTGAGGAGGTAATGTTTAAATCAAGGAAGTAAAAGATAAATAATTAATCACTAGAATAGCCAGAAAATAACATTCAAAGTACATAAAATAACTCTTTTCAGGCCATGAAGACAATCACACACACACACACACACACACACACACAATAGGTGTTATTTATTGAATGTCAAGTTTTTAATCTTTACTTAGACATTTATATTTTACATGCACTGTATCTCATATCTTTCTTAAAACAACCTTGAGAAATCTGCCTATTATTTCTATGCAACAGATGGAAATTTCATGGGAAAACAAAGTTAAAAAAAATTAAATACTTAAATATAACCAGTTTTTTTCTGAACACCAGAAGCCTCTCTTTCCCTTACCAAAGAAGTTTCAAATATGCATTGTATAAACTATAAATGCTATAGGGAGTACAAGACAGTTTAATCCAAGACTTCCAAATATCTCTATAAATTTTCAAACTTTATAAAATATTTCCCTTTAATCTGTATAAGTTATAAGTAGGATGTGTGTGTGTGTGAAGTTGCTCAGTGTGTCCAACTTTTTGCGACCCCATGGATTATAGCCTACCAGGTTCCTCCATCTATGGAATTTTCCAGGCAAGAATACTGGAATGGGTTGCCATTTCCTTCTCCAGGACATCTTCCTGACCCAGGGATTGAACCCAGGTCTCCCGCATTATAGGCAGACACTACCGTCTGAGCCACCAGGGAAGCTCCCATAAGTAGGATACCATATATAAAATTAAAATAAGATTTGAATACCATTTTGTTGTTTGTTATATGCTAATTTACCATTACAAATTATTAAATACAAAGGAAGATTTTAAATTATTGTTTCTGTGTAAAGAAAAAATAATTTAAAAGCAAACATAGTTACAATATACTTTGAGATTTATTATGTATCTCTTACAAGTAAGAAGGTTGTCAACTACTGTCTCAGTATTCATCATTTAAAAAAGATGACTGTCACTTAATCATGAGAAAGTATAGAAATGACAGGATGTTTATTATAAAATATACATATATGGAGTACCAGTGTGGATGGATGAATGCCAGTAGAGTGTACACAAAAATCTGACTGATATTTAAAGTCGGTTACAGCTTAAGTACAATGTCACAAACCTCTGTCCATAATTCTTCAGGCACTCTGTCTATCAAATCTAATCCCTTGAATCTATTTCTCACTTCTACTGTATAATCATAAGGGATTGGATATATGTCATACCTGAAAGGTCTAGTAGTTTCTCTACTTTCTTCAGTTTCAGTCTGAATTTGGTAATCATTTCATGATCTGAGTCACAGTTAGCTCCCGGTCTTGTTTTTGTTGACTGTATAGAGCTTCTCCATCTTCTGATGCAAAGAATCAATCTGATTTTGGTGTTGACCATCTGGTGATGTCCATGTGTAGAGTCTTCTCATGTGTTGTTGGAAGAGGGTGTTTGCTATGACCAGTGCATTGTCTTGGTAAAACTGTATTTGTCTTTGCCCTGCTTCATTCTGTATTCCAAGGCCAAATTTGCCTGTTACTCCAGGTGTTTCTTGACTTCCTACTTTTGCATTCCAGTCCCCTATAATTAAAAGGTCATCTGAGTTCAATTCACCCATTCCAGTCCATTTTAGTGAGCTGATTTCTAAAACGTTGATGTTCACTCTTATCATCTCCTATTTTACCACTTCAATTTTGTCTTGATCATGGACCTAACATTCCAGGTTCCTATGCAATATTGCTCTTTACAACATCGTACTTTACTTCTATCACCAGTCACAACCACAACTGGGTGTTGTTGTTGCTTTGGCTCCATCTCTTCATTCTTTCTGGAATTATTTCTCCACAGATCTCCAGTAGCATATTGGATGGATATGTAAATTCTGGGAGTTGGTGATGGACAGGGAGCCCTGGAGTGCTACAGTCCATGGGGTATCAAAGAGTTGGACATGACTGAGTGACTGACTTCACATTCCAGGATGTTTGGCTCTAAATGAGTGATCACACCTCTGTGTTTCTCTGGGTCATGAAGATCTTATTTTGTACAGTTCTTCTGTGTATTCTTGCCACCTCTTCTTAATATCTTTTGCTTATGTAAGGTCCACACCATTTCTGTCCTTTTTCAAGCTCATCTTTGCATGAAAATGTTCCCTTAGTATCTCTAATTTTCTTGAAGAGATCTCTAGTCTTTCCCATTCTGTTGTTTTCCTCTATTTCTTTGCATTGATCGCTGAACAAAGCTTTCTTATCTCTCCTTGCTATTCTTTGGAATTCTGCATTCAGATGCTTATATCTTTCTTTTTCTCCTTTGCTTTTCACCTCTCTTCTTTTCACAGCTATTTGTAAGGCTTCCCCAGACAGCCATTTTGCTTTGTTTGCATTTCTTTTCCATAGGATGGTCTTGATCCCTGTTGCCTGTACAATGTCACAAACCTCTGTCCATAGTTCATCAGGCATTCTGTCTATCAGATCTATGCCAGCAAACATGGAAAACTCAGCAGTGGCCACAGGACTGGAAAAGGTCAGTTTTCATTCCAATCCCAAAGAAAGGCAATGTCAAAGAATTCTCAAACTACCATACAATTGCACTCATCTCACACACTAATAAAGTCATGCTCAAAATTCTCTAAGCCAGGCTTCAGCAATACATGAACTGTGAACTTCCAGATGTTCAAGCTGCTTTTAGGAAACGCAGAGGAACCAGAGATCAAATTGCCAACATTCTCTAGATCATTGAAAAAGCAAGAGAATTCCAGAAAAAAGCATCCATTTCTGCTTTATTGACTATGCCAAAGCCTTTGGCTGTGTGGATGGATCACAATAAACTGTGGAAAATTCTGAAAGAGATGGGAATACCAGACCACCTGACCTGCCTCTTGAGAAACCTGTATGCAGGTCAGGAAACAACAGTTAGAACTGGACATGGAACAACAGACTGGTTCCAAATAGGA
>SJYT01040950.1:0-27493 GCA_006410635.1 Cephalophus harveyi
GCTGCGATTCATGGGGTCGCAAAGAGTCGGACACGACTGAGCGACTGAACTGAACTGAACTTATATACACTGCTGCCCAGACGCACAATGATAGTAGATAAAGCTTCAAGTTGAGCCGCCAATTCGCTTCTCTTGGGAGGGGAGTCGTTGCGCTATTATTTAGGGCCACACTCTATAGTAATCACCATGTGTACTTTTGTAACACTGTTTGGCAAGGGTCTGCTCTGAAAATTTTTGGGATCTGTTTGCTCCTCCGTAAAATATGGGCTTGTTTTTTGGAGTGTTTCTGGAACACGCTCTAAGCAAGATACTGTGGTGCCTGGAAGCGGATGTCGATCCTGTGCTAGAGCTTTTCGGCGGAGGACAGGAGACCTGAGGAAGCAGGAAAGGGGGATTTGTTTCCAAAGGGCTTGTGACTAAGCGCGCCACACCGCGAGAGGCTCGTAGCTGCCCGGCCTCCAGGCGAAACCCAGCCCTCCCGCTCTCCGGGCCCCGCCCCGCGGCGCGGGGGGCGGGACTTTGACTCGGGGGCGGTCCGCACGCGATCCCCGCCTCTCTCCCCGCCTCCTTCCCCTCCCCGGGCCCCGCCCAGCGGCGCGGAGGGCCGGGCTCGGGCAAGGGGGGCGGTGGCCGCGGCGGTGACAGCCGCTCCCCGCCCCCGAGGCCGCCACGTCCCTCACGTACCACCCGGCCGAGCAGCGGAGCGGCGACCTGGCGCCCGGAGCTCCGGCTCCTCCGGCGCGGCTCGGCATGAGGCTAGCGCGGCTGCTTCGCGGAGCCACCTCGGCCGGCCCGGGCCCCGGGCTGCGCGCCGCCGGCCCTAGCGTCAGCCGCAGCCTCACCTCGGACTCGGGCTCCGGCCCGGCGCCCGAACGCGGCGTTCCCGGCCAAGTGGACTTCTACGCGCGCTTCTCGCCATCCCCGCTCTCCATGAAGCAGTTCCTGGACTTCGGTGAGTAGGGCCCGGGCTTCGGGCCTTCCTGCGCAACCCCAGCCGGGAGCTGCGGCCGCTAACCCGGGCCGAGCCCGGCCCGCGCGGGTGCCTTCTCGTCTCCGGCGCGCCCCCTTCCTCAACGTCTCTCTGGCGCTTCGGGCGCCTCCTCCGCCCCTCGCGGACGGATCCCTCGGCTCAGGTGCAGGCATCCGCGCCCCCGAGAGATAACTGGGAGAGTGTGCCTTTCCCCCGTGTATTGTTGAAAAACAAGCCCGGGGCTCGAACCTCTTTTCAGCGCACGTGTGCACCTCCGCGCTTTCAGCCAGGCGCTTTCGGAAGAGCCCAGCCCGAGTGAGAGGCGACTGTGCTGACACCCCCGGGAGTCGCGTTCAGATTCTGCAGCGTGCTGATAAATGCTCAGTTTTGCATATGATAATCACATAAAAGTGGCATGCTGATAGGGGAAGCAGGTTCTGACTGGCCCGGTGTTTCATAGAATGTTTTCCTTGCCACTGGCTTAAGAGTTTCTACCAACCGTACAATTCATTTCGTCAACAAGAGTCCGCAGCACGTGTAAAGTGCATGGGTACAGTATGCTGTGGGGTTTGTTTACCAAAGTGACTCTCCACTTTCCTCTTTCTCAGATAAGTGCTTCCTGGTTTTCTCTAGAAAAGATGCAGAGGAATTGCAAAGTCAGGCATTTAACTTTGACTTCTCATAACGGGGCGCTAAGGTGAAATGTGAAGACTAATCAAGTCAAAATTTCGAATAGACAAGAGTTATCTTCTGCATTGTGCGTGCGGTTTGGTCACCAACGGATCACTAGTGGCTTGAAAGATAGCGTAGTTAGCCACTTAAACTTGTGGTTTACAGTGTCGATTTTGTTTGGTTCAAAGCTCTTGGTTTTTGTTTTTACCTTAAAATGACTAGTGTTATTAAGAGGGTGAATTTGACCTTTCCCAAGTATGCCATTAAACTTCCGCAAGAAAATGTTTTCTTTTAATACGATTATTCCTATTGACAATCTAGTTTTTGCTATGGTTATCTCTTGCTAAAAGAGCAAATCAGTGAGTTTAAAATGCATCACTGAAATAACATGACTTTTTAGTTTAACTTTAAATGGAACTGCTTGCCAAAAGCGATTCTACAGCTGTTCTGCTTAGCATCTTGAGTAGGAGTGGAGAAAGGAGCAGATTGCTTTCCAGGAATCAGACAATTGAATAGAACCTACTGGGGGAGAAGCTTGAAGATGATCGCAGAGGAGGCATTGGCAGCTTTTGCTTTCTGTTGCCGGAAAGACTACTCTTCATTTACTCTTTGCTTATGGTAATTAGTATAGTGGTTCTACATGGACTCAGTGAATCTTCTCATGAACATGTCAGAATTTCCACTGCTTCTTAGACAGGTTTTTCTTATAAACCTAAAGTTAGGAAACAAGTTTTTAAAATGATAGTAACAGGTTATATAGGATAGCCTTTTTACAGGTCCTACGTTAATCAGACTGTGCCTTGCTCAGACTTGCCTAGGTTGACTTAGTTCTAAGATGGGAGATGTGAATAATGGAGACAGGAAAATAACCTTACTGATGCTCTACAGTATGGTTGGAAGGTGGTTCAGAATGTCGCACAGCCCTAGAGACTGGACTGTCTTGTCCCTTACTCCTCCTCTTGCCTTGTCATTATGGTGATGATATCATTTGTCAAATAACTCTGTGTTTCTCTCTGCCTTATGGCTTCCACTTACTGCTATTCACACTGTATTTGGTTTCAGGATCTGTGAATGCTTGTGAAAAGACCTCATTTATGTTTCTGCGGCAAGAGTTGCCTGTGAGATTGGCAAATATAATGAAAGAAATAAGTCTTCTTCCAGATAATCTTCTCAGGACACCATCAGTTCAGTTGGTACAGAGCTGGTAAGATTCACTGTTCTTGTGTTTGCAATTTGAGTAGAGTTGTAGACTTTACCCAAAGTTAACGCAAATCCTTTTTTACTCTTCAGTGGTGTCTCAAGGCAGTAGCAGCATTCCTCCTCCTTTGTTTGGGTGTATCTGGGCTTGTCACCTCAATCCTGGATTGTACTACTTTTTGGTTTTGAAAAAACAATCAGAAATGCACAGAAATACAGACACTGTATTTAAGATTCGTGTTATTAAATCTCAAAGGATGTTATTTTATAATATAATAAAAATATCTACCATAAATTGATAGCTAGAGATTTATATACTTTACCTTTAATCCCTTCAATAACCCTGCCCAGTGGGCATCCATTTTACAGATGGAGAAATGGAGGTACCTACAGATTAAGTCCTTTGCCTAAGGCAAAACTATTCATGGGATTCAAACTCAGATTTGTTTGTTTCTACTGCTGTATGTTGAAGTCAGATTAATAAAATATGTTAAAGGGTGTAAATATTTTTTATAAACTGAATTTATCTTATTGAAGTATATCTTTATAAGTCACAAAAGTTAAAATATTTATTCTACCATTTAAAACCAATTAGGAGTTATTAGAATTATATAGAAACTATGATCTCTCTTCTAAAGATGATAGTAGAGCTATTAATGGTGTGTATGTGTATGTGGCCACTTGTATACAGCCTTTCTTGTTAATGTTACTAAAAGTGTTGTTCTGTTAACCACTATACATTTCAAACAAAAGAGTTTGCCAGAGTTGTCTTAAATGGAAAAATTTAGTTGCAAGGCATTTCCCAATTATGATTTGTGGAGATCCTAGCTTTCCTGTTGCAAGCAATATAATTATGGGAGAAGCTGATATAATGTCAACTTTTTAAAATAAGTGAAAGAAATGTGACTGCTCCATAATTGATAATCAGATACTTTCCAGTCCAAAAATGGAATAGATAGAAATGTGGTTTAAGTAAGAGGCATTTGTTTAGGAACTCTGATGCAATTTTCTATGGAAGTTTATTCCTTAAAAAAAAAAAAATCATTACAAGTAGAATATGTTACATTTTTTAATTATCTGTGCCTAACACATTGTAGATGTTGACAATTTAATGCCAAAAACTCTTTCTCTGTTCACTGGTGCTGAATTGAATCTTGAAGGCAGAGTTTTAGGTGGAGTAGAAAAGAATAGCTTTATTGCTTTGCCAGGCAATGGAGGACACAGCAGGATCTTGCCCTGAAAAACTGTGTGTCCCAACCCAGGGATGTTTGGTGAGGAGTTTTATAGCAGTGGTTCAAGGAAGAGCTTGCTGATAATGATCAGGGTACATGCAGCCCTTTAATCTAGCCTCAGGTGGTCTCCTGATGTGCTTCTTGAGATTATCAAACCTTCTGGAATGAAAAATGCTAATATCTTTCTTTTGTTGGGAGTTTTAGTGCTGTAAAAGAATTCAGAGATGTCTATCTCTTGAGGGGAAACCAGACTGACTCCAGGTCTGCGCTGTTGTCTCTTGGCCGCTTCTCCCTTGTCTCTGCATCATCTCTCTTCCCTGATTAGCACCTGTTTGAACCTGCCCTTTGGACTTCAAGGAAGGTCATGGAGACTGGAGTCGATTCCCTACAAATATGAACTTGGAGACATGGAAAGGCTTCTGTGCCCAGGAGCCCCACACGATCCTGCTTGGTTTCAGTATCTTCTGAATAAAAAGCATAATTGTGCTTGCCAGTGAAGAGTAAGGGTTAAGTCACAACAGTAGACTCAGAATCACTAGACTTTGGAATGCCTTGGCATGCAGTAGGGCATATTGTTTGTCAGAAACAACTTTCCAAACCAACATGGGGATTTGCAGATTTTTAAAACTTTTTCACTGCCCCTGGATGCCTACTAAAATATGGCAGCTGAAGGTCCGGTCAAAGCAGCCGTTACACTGAAGAAGGTCATTGAATGATAGGTGTTTTGGCTCTGGCCCTGCACTGCCATTGTGCTCTGCTGCATGACCTTCAGAGAGGCATTTGACTTTCCTCATTTTGCTCCTTTACCAGGTGATTTGCTCCACCGTATTTTTAGGTAAATAAAAACGTGCATTTTCATGACTTTTGTGTTTTTGTTCAGTTGTTTAGAAGAACTATGTGTTAGATTGTAGACTTTCAATAAGCATCTGCTGACTGGACGTAACATCTAAAATTAAGGTTTTAAAACAAAGACATTGAAGTTAGATTCTTAGACCAAGGTAAGCTGGCCTCCACATTTTACTGAGACGGAGAAGACAGTGGCACCCCACTCCAGTACTCTTGCCTGGAAAATCCCATGGACGGAGGAGCCTGGTGGGCTGCAGTCCATGGGGTCGCGAAGAGTCAGACACGACTTAGCGACTTCACTTTTCACCTTCATGCATTGGAGAAGGAAATGGCAACCCACTCCAGTGTTCTTGCCTGGAGAATCCCAGGGACGGGGGAAACCTGGTGAGCTGTCATCTATGGGGTCGCACAGAGTTGGACACGACTGAAGCGATTTAGCATCAGCATCAAGGCAAGTTAAGTCATTTGCCCAAGATCACTTAATTGTTGGTGATAGACTCAGTTCCCATGACCATCAGTATATTTATACTGTGGTATACAGTGGTAATTTTAAGAAATTTAAAAACTATTTCGATTGCTACTGCTAAGTCGCTTCAGTCGTGTCCGACTCTGTGCGACCCCATAGACGGCAGCCCACCAGGCTCCGGCGTCCTTGAGATTCTCCAGGCAAGAATACTGGAGTGGGTTGCCATTTAGAGAACTTTAAAAAAAGTAGGAAATTCTTAAATCAAATTTAACCTAAGCTTTTAGGAGAAAACGTACCTTCTAATTACTGTCAGGGACTTTGCTTGAATGTGAATGGGTATACAAATCCCACTTCAACCATAATTTGCTAAAAATTAATTAACAGTAAAGAAATGTTTAAAATGCCTCTTGATCATTTTCACAATATTGGACTTTCCAAATGTAAAAGAACAGTCTTACCAGGGGTTGATTTACATTTTAGGTATATCCAGAGTCTTCAAGAGCTTCTTGAGTTTAAGGACAAAAGTGCTGAAGATGCTAAAACTATTTATGAGTAAGTACAGTTGTTTTGCCTTATTTGAAAATCATATAAAACATCATATACTCTTTGAACATCATATAAAAATGTAAATGTATTGCTATTGGATTATTTTAGGGAAATTGATTAACTTTTGGTTTTTCACTACTTTAGAACATATGATGGTATATGTGTCTGTCACAGTCCATACAGGCCAGCCAGGTAACATAAATTCAGAAATTGGACTGGGCATAAGAAAAACTTCATGTTTCTCTTCACTCTAGTGTAAAGAAAGATGCAGTTCAAATGTGGTGATCAGGGGAGGTCTTGATGTGGTCTCAGGGCCACTTGGATGGTAGGAGACTGGTGAAGACTTGGTGATGAGCGCTTGCTTCTAAAGGACAGCCTCTCAGCTCTACTGACCATTGCCCAGCAGAAACACCGCCCAGATCACATGATGTGTGTGTGTGTGTGTTGAGGGGGCGGATATAAGAAAAACTGCAAGTCTAGTTATTTTTGTTTTTTAAGTTAGATTTCCTAATTTTGAAAGATTGGAAACTAAACTTTCAACAAACACTGAAGGCCTGCAAGACAGAAACTTGTCTCTAGTTTATGAACTGTGATCTGCGAGACAATGTAAGTAATGTGACCTATTAATAATCAACATACCAGGACTAATAAGCCTCATAATCCCCTAAGGCAAGTTACCTGCTTTTTCCAGTGAATGTTGCTCAGAACTTAAGACTGTCTCTGTTGTTGTCCTCCAAGTCCATTACACAATTTTTATTTTTTTACTGTCTTTAAAGGTGGTAGCAACATTTCACTTTTTAAACATGATTTTGATTTGAAAATAACACCAAGAATTTGCACAGGTATGCAGCAAAATTTACACAGGTGATGTCATTTACTGTTTAAAATGACTCTACTGAAATAATACTATCTGTGCAAAAAGAGATACTATCTGTGCACAAAAAATCTTAAAATAGCATTAGGCTCTCACATGGACAGTGAATGGATTTAGACCCATCCAGTCTAACTTAAAAGTAAACCTTATGCTGAAAAACCTTTGGAAAATAGTCATTCAGAGCTGAATTAAAAAAAAATAACTTGAGCAGCCAGGCAAAATAACACTATTTTGGTTTTGACAGAAAAAGAGAGATGTGAAATAAATGATTAAGAAGTAACTAGAAATGATGAATTGTTTTCGAGGAGTTTGTTGTTTGTATTTTGGATTCACAGTTTGGTTTTGAAGCTAATCATAAACTAGGAATTCCAAAAATATTTTGAGCAATGAGAGTATCATTGGAATAGGTTAATAGTAGTCAAGGTGATGACTCTGAAGACTTTGAATGAGGAAACAGTCATTTGGAAGTGTGCGTTCTGATGGCTGTATTACCAGGTAGATTTCGTTACTTCACAACTAAGACTTCTTTCCTCTTTTATTTACTTCTTTAAATTAGCCATGCAGTTCAGTACACTTTAGTTGCTGGGTTGTGTCCGACTCTTTGTGACTCCATGGACTGTAGCACACCAGGCTTCCCTGTTTATCACCAACTCCCAGAGCTTGCTCAAACTCGTGTCCATTGAGTCAGTGATACCATCTAACCATCTTATCCTCTGTCGTCCCCTTCTCTTCCTGCCTTCAATATTTCCCAGCATCAGGGTCTTTTCCAGTGAGTTATTTCTTTGCATCAGGTGGCCAAGGTATTGGAGCTTCAGCTTTAGTATCAGTCCTTCCAAAGAATAGTCAGGACTGATTTCCTTTAGGATGGACTGGCTGGATCTCCTTGCAGTCCAAGGGACTCTCAAGAGTCTTCTCCAACACCACAGTTCAAAAGCATCAGTTCTTCAGCACTCAACTTTCTTTATGGTCCAGATCTCACATCCATACATGACTACTGGAAAAACCATAGTTTTGAGTAGACGAATGTCTGTTGGCAAAGCGATGCAGTAGTGTCTTCAAATGACAGAAATAGAAATGCTGGATGGCTTGAAGATTTTTCTTTGAACACACATTCACCTTTTTTTCTCCCATTTTTTTAAACTCATAGAATGGAATTAGAATTCCTTTCTGCTTTTCTAAGTGACCCTTTCTCTCTTGAACCTGGGGAATGGTTCCAAAACAGACAGCCTTTATTGGCTCATTCATCTTCATTCCTTACAGAGCATGTGTTCCCTGGAAGCAAGTGCTCTGTCTTCTCTTATACTGACTGTGCCTGGATCCGATCCTCATAGCAGGTGTTGAAATCATCTTAGTTGATGATAATTAAAGAAAACCCTTCACATTTGTAGGATTGTGTTTTGTGGCAGCCTTACTTTTAGGAGTTCCAAGAAAATAATTGCATTTCATACATTTTTTTTTTGTTTCGGAGTTTCTTAACATCCCCGTGGAAAAGAAATACAAAAAAGCAAAATGGCTGTCTGAGGAGGCCTTACAAATAGTTGTGAAAAGAAGAGAAGTGAAAAGCAAAGGAGAAAAGGAAAGATATAAGCATCTGAATGCAGAGTTCGAAAGAATAGCAAGAAGAGATAAGAAAGCCTTCCTCAGACATCAATGCAAAGAAATAGAGGAAAACAACAGAATGGGAAAGACTAGAGATCTCTTCAAGAAAACTCGAGATACCAAGGGAACATTTCATGCAAAAATGGGCTCGATAAAAGACAGAAATGGTATGGGCCTAACAAGCAGAAGATATTAAGAAGAGGTGGCAGGAATACACAGAAGAACTGTACAAAAAAGAGCTTCATGACCCAGATAATCACGATGGTGTGATCACTCACCTAGAGCCAGACATCCTGGATGTGAAGTCACGTGGGCCATAGGAAGCACCACTATGAACAAAGCTAGTGGAGGTGATGGAATTCCAGTTGAGCTATTTCATATCCTGAAAGATGATTCTGTGAAAGTGCTGTACTCAATATGCCAGCAAATTTGGAAAACTCAGCAGTGGCCGCAGGAATGGAAAAGGTCAGTTTTCATTCCAATCCGAGAGAAAGGCAATGCCAGAGAATGCTCAAACTACCGCACATCTCACACGCTACCATTCATCTCACATGCTAGTAAAGTAATGCTCAAAATTCTCCAAGCTAGGGTTCAGCAGTACGTGAACCGTGAACTTCCGGATGTTCGAGCTGGTTTTAGAAAAGGCAGAGGAACCAGAGATTAAATTGCCAACATCCGCTGGATCATCAAAAAAGCAAGAAAGTTCCAGAAAAACATCTATTTCTGCTTTATTGACTATGCCAAAGCCTTTGACTGTACAGTCCATCCAAAAGGCGATCAGTCCTGGGTGTTCGTTGGAAGGACTGATGCTGAAGCTGAAACTCCAGTACTTGGGCCACCTCATGCGAAGAGTTGACTCACTGAAAAAGACCCTGATGCTGGGAGGGATTGGGGGCAGGAGGAGAAGCAGATGACAGAGGATGGATGGTTGGATGGCATTACCAACTTGATGGACAGTTTGAGTGAACTCTGGGAGTTGGCGATGGACAGGGAGGCCTGGTGTGCTGTGATTCATGGGGTCACAAAGAATCGGATGTGACTGAGCAACTGAACTTAACTAACATCTCTATGGAGATGGTATATTTTATGATCTGAAATATACTTAAGTGTAAGAAAACATGCCTTGATGCTTCTTTTACTGAATTAGGCATTTCTTGTCTAGTATAATTGGATATATTTAGATTTTAGTATGACATTCACTTGCCAAAATATTTGGCTGTTTTGACAGACAGGTTTGTTTAGCTTTACAGACACTGTGATACGGATCAGGAACCGACACAATGACGTGATACCTACAATGGCTGAAGGTGTGGTTGAATACAAGGAGAGCTTCGGGGTGGATCCTGTCACCAGCCAGAATGTTCAGTATTTTTTGGATCGTTTCTACATGAGTCGAATTTCAATTAGAATGTTACTTAATCAGCACTGTAAGTGTCTGGAAGTCAAGAGAAGAAGCTAAATAATCTGTGTTGGTATATTTTACATTTATTTAGAAAACTTCCTTTTAGGGAGAACATTTAATTTTACTTTTACTTTTTTTTTTTTATTAAGGAAAGCAAATAGACTGCCATTGAAAGGCGGTTTTTAAATTTATGTTTAACGTTATGTAAAATGTTTATGTTTTAAGGAGAATACTTGTTCTACTGTTTGATACCAATTAGAGAAACAGTATTCAAATCCAGACAGTGGCATTATGTATTCTAGCTTCTTTTGTTTTTTAATTTTTTATAGCTTTATTATTTGGTGGAAAAGGCAAAGGAAGCCTATCTCATCGAAAACACGTTGGAAGTATAAATCCAAACTGCAATGTGGTTGAAGTTATTAAAGGTAAATACATTTCTCCTTTCAGAAAGAATCCCAAAATCAAAATTGTTGAGTGTTTTTTCTTGCTATTAAAGCAGTTATTTGAATCATGAGATAAAATGATATAACCCATGCGTGGGTTTGAAGATGCCTTTATAATGCTAACTGTGTACTACGTATAGGATGAATGTTTTGTTGATACCATGCTTTATTAGGCAAAAGGTGATGATGTTATGAGGGTATCTATTTGACTTCAAAATATTTCTTATTCCCTCCTTTCTAATTCCCTATATTGAAGCCATAATTCATAATAGTTTGGCTTGTATCTTGCCACAGCTTTTTCTGTTTGTACCATGTATGCTTGTGCACACACATAATTGTTGGTCTTATGTTGCTGATTTTGGAACATGGGATACTTTGTGTATGTTTTTCTATAAATTTACAAACATTGTGCTATGTGTAGTACATGTGGATAAACACCAGGTTTTTGAATGACTGTTAGGGATGTATCAGAATGTATTAATCCATACTCCTATTGATGCATATTTCTGTTGTTTCTATCACCAACAGTATTGTAGTAGACATCCTTATATATGTGCTGACTTTTGCTAGTATTTTAGAAGGCAGGATTTCTAGATTAAAAATATTTAAAATGCATTTAAAATTTTATATCTCCAAAAATGTATCAAACAATGAATGAAAGTGAGTATTCCCTAAACCCTTACCAACTGTAAATTCTCGTTACATGTATTGTAAATATTTTCTTCAATCTGCTGGTTTTCTTTTTACTTTGTTTATGGTGTCTTTTCCCATACGGATATTTGAAAATTTTTTTGTAGTCATATCTGTCACTTTTTGCTTTATATGGCCTTTTAGGCTTTGTCATGTCATACTTTAAAAAGACCGTCCCCAAACTAAGATTATTAAAGTATATATTTTTTCTATAGAAAGTTTTAAAATTTCATTTGTCTATATATTATTGCCATCTTCATGAAGCAAAAGTAAATTTATTTAATGACTTTTTTGTTTTGATTCGCACTAGATGGCTATGAAAATGCTAGGCGTCTGTGTGATTTGTATTATATTAACTCTCCTGAACTAGAACTTGAAGAACTAAATGGTAAGCCTGATGCCTTTTCCTTAATGATTACTGTTATGATTATCTGAGAAGGAATGATAAGTTAGATTCGTTTTAATATAAAACAACTTCTTTATTGGATATGAAAGGTGAGGGAGAGAAATCATGTTAAAAATTACGTATTTATGTGTGTGTATGTATATATGTATATTTTTTAATTTAGTTGGATTTTTTTCTGAAAGACATTTTGCCTTTTTCTTTCCCATTTACATTATTTTAATTGATAATATTGATTCTTTGCATATTTTTTATTTCCTGGTTAGTCACAGAAAAAAGTGATCCTTCTCTGGTGACTCAGACGGTAATGAATCTGCCTGCAATGCAGGAGACCCGGGTTTGATCCCTGGGTTGGGAAGACCCCTTGGAGAAGGGAATGGCTTACCCACTCCAGTAGTCTTGCCTGGAGAATTCCATGGACAGAGGAGCCTGAGCCTGGTGGGCTACAGTCCATGGGGTCGCAAAGAGTCGGACACGACTGAGCGACTAATGCTTTCAAGAAAATTACATCTGGCTTCCCTGGTGGCTTAGAGGTTAAAGCGTCTGCCTCTAATGCGGGAGACCTGGGTTCAATCCCTGGGTCGGGAAGATACCCTGGAGAAGGAAATGGCAATCCACTCCAGTATTCCTGCCTGGAGAATCCCATGGGCAGAGAAGCCTAGTTGGTTACAGTCCACGGGGTCACAAAGAGTCGGACACGACTGAGTGACTTCACCTTATATATGTATTTCACTAATGTAAGGTTTACCCTTTAAGATTTCTACTTCCTGAGTTGTAAACCAATTTTTTATTGTCGAGGAAGTAAAAAGACTGGAGATGTAAAAGAAGAAAGAAAGATGTCCATCTGTTTGAGACTCTGATTATCTCTCATGGTCTTCTTTTGGACGCAAAAGGTTTAGATGCCTCGGAAGGAGATTGATGAGTCTCTCTCTGTTTTCCCTGGAGGTAGGGTAGTTTGATAGAGGGAGGCATTACCTCAGTTAGAATGACCCTGTAAGAAGAATAAAATTAAATAGGCTTCTGCTGAGTTGTATTCTGGACCTTAGAGTGGGAGGGCAGTGGAAGAAGTTGCCCCATTGAAAATAGAGTTGCCTGGTTTTTCTAAAGCCATAATAGTACATTCAGTGAATAAGAACCACAAGGCACAGTGATGGTTTGGGAACCTGAACTGCTGTGGGCAGTTTCCAGATGTACCATCTGTGTTTCTGAGAGCCAGTTTATTCATTGGAGAGTCCAGCTTATTGGCTGAATGAGAATTCTGAGGTATGGCGACTCTTACTCCTTTACTGAAAGTTCTGATGTGCTTATTATCTGTTCTCTACCCCACCTGGGCTCCTATTACATGTTTGAATGTAGAATTAGTGGCCCTTGATAAGTCAATGCTAGCTCAAAGTTTTTATTTGAATCTATATGCATAGAAATTCCCAGAATAAAACAAAGCATCCCACCTGGGTGAAGTAATTAAAAAATGGCTTTTTAAAAGAAAGAATGTATTTATGTGAGTTGGACCATGGAATTTAAAGACTTTAACACTTCTTTTTGGAAGGAGAAAATTCTGACCATAAGACTGTCTTAAACAGACTCAGCCGTCATAGACAAGAATGGGAAGATGGGTTGGTAGATGGTTATGCAGGATTGCAAGAGTGACCGCAGGACCCATGCTGTCACAGGCAGGTATAAACTGTGTGAGCCCAGCATTCAAACACAGATACAGTAAAAAACTGGTGTAGCCCTCTCCCCCCAGAAGTACTGTCCTCCATAGTAAATGTTTTCTTTTCAGCACTACACAATATATTCTTTAAAATGCTTTAAGCACATCTCTCTGTACTTTCATATTTTTCTCTTCTGCTCTGTAGCAAAATCACCAGGACAGCCAATACAAGTGGTTTATGTACCATCCCATCTCTATCACATGGTGTTTGAACTTTTCAAGGTTTGTAACATAGTATTACATCACCTTTATCAGTCCTTTCCTAAGATTAGGAATCTGCTTTGAAAGTTTAAATACTTTACCAGGTTTTCCTCAGTTTCATTAAAAGATGTCCTTTGGTGTTTCATGGCACATCAGTGGAGATAAGCTGTTGGTCAACACTGATGCCCTCAGTGTAGTGGTAAGCTCAGACCTGGGGCTCAGGAAGACCTGGATTTGAATTCCAATTCTGCCACCTAAAGATGTGTGTGACCTTGTGCAAGTCCCTCAACCCCAAGCCTCAGTTTCCTCCTCTGTCAAACAAGGATAATATTATTACCCAGGTTGTTAGGAAGATTGAGAATAACATCCTAAATGTCTTATACAATGGCAGCACATTGTAGGTGTTTGATGCAATCTTATTTGTATTTTTACAAAGCAAAATGTTTAGAAGAATGATTCTCCGCCCCTTAGGGACCATAGTCCCACTGTCATATGCATTGTTGTACGCATTCTTTTGGAGAAAGTCACTTACATTGACTTATGTGACTTCTGCTGTTATATTTGCTCTTTACAACAAATTTTGAAAACTAAATTCAACTGTGCTCGTAATGTTTAGAGTAAATTTTTTTCTCAACAGCATACCAAAGACAGTTGCTGGTAAACAGGAAAGTGTGTGATGAGGAATATGGGTCCATGTGGCTGAAAATATTACCCCACATCAAGCCTGTAGCTCTCTCAGTGTGGTTACCTTGTCTTCAGCCAGGAGCAGGTGGAAGAGAGAGGGCTTTCATTCTGATCATGAAAAAAGAAAAATACACTGAAACATAGAAAAACTAGCTGACTGTCTTAGAATAACAAAGATTGAAAAATGTTCTTGGTTCTAAGACAGCAAGAATGTATCTAATACCTTACAAAAATCTTTCTACTAAAGTGGTTAAATGAATAAACGATTTGCACTTAAAGGATTAAAAGTAATTTTTAATTAAAAGTAATTTCCTTGAAATTTCAGTCACCTAAAGATCTCGTTCCCTATGGTGCTTAATAAAAGAAATATTACCATATTATGTAACAGACTTTATATTATATCAGTAATAATGGCTTCCACCTGAAACCTGATCTTAAACGGCCTTCGGTAGAGATGACAGAACGTCTTCCTCTGGGGACTCTGTCCCAGGGCTACACACTCCAAGTGCAGTCCAGCCTTTTGCCTTTTAAACTGTATCTAGTCTCAGCAGTTCCTGCTTCAATGCTACGTGTCATGTTATTGCTTAGTGCTTATGCTCTGTTGACATTGTGTACCCTTGTATCCTTTAGAAATTGGTCAAAACTGTTTCACTGTGTAAATAAATATTCTAGTTTCCAATTAGTAGTAAATTAGATTTATTTGTATATCATAATAAGACTTGCTATTAGTACTAAATGAAAAAAATCGCTTTTTCTTAAAGCAATTTATGACAACTAAAATGGTTCTTTAAAATAGAGATGAGACTGTTTTCAAAAATAAGGTTTGCCCATTATCTACCTAATTTATGACAACTAAAATGGTTCTTTAAAATAGAGATGAGACTGTTTTCAAAAATAAGGTTTGCCCATTATCTACCAAATAATAAAAATATTTGGGTAGAATTTTGTGCTTTCATATAAAGCTAGTTAAAAATGTTGAGATTCTGATTTTAAAAAATATGCAGAATTTAGTTGGGATTTTTACCTACCAAGTCCTCCAAAACTGACTTATTTTTTAGAAGTAGTCCTTTAAATTTAGTTATAAATTATGATTCTTAGGCATGTTTTCATTAAATTTTTAAAAAATATCAAGGAGTACATATATACTTGAAAACTGTACTTTGTTTCTTTCTTTAAAGTTGTATTTTTAACGTAACCCTTATGTATTTCAGAATGCAATGAGAGCAACGATGGAGCATCACGCTGACAAAGGTGTTTATCCACCTATTCAGGTCCATGTCACACTGGGTAAAGAGGATTTGACTGTGAAGGTAAGTGCTGTTTTTTTAAATTTTTAAAAACTAATGTACAGACATGTACATGTTTTCCAGAAGACGTAACTTATTCTTAGGAGAAAGAAATCCTGTTCCTTCTAGATAATATGCACATCGTTTCATTTATCTGACAGGTTATGAAATTTTCCCTTGAGTCTGTTTCTGTTCTGACCCTTCATCCAGATGATTCAGGTTAAAGTAAACCCTGGAGACAGACAGTTTTGCAGAATCATGTCTGTCCAGTTTGATACCTACTTTGATAAGTAAAATTTAAAATATTTGGGTATTTTATAGTATTATGTAGATAGTGCATAATTTCTCCTTTTTAAACAATGTTTTTAAATCTGCTTTTAAGTGTTTCATTTGATTTTCCTAACAGCTCTTCAGTAAGGGGAAAAGGTAATTTTATTCTCAATTTTACAGAAACTAGACACAGTGATTAGCTCATTATTAGATAGCCAATAAGTGACACAGGACAGGATGTCAGTCCTTTGACCCCTGTGAAGTTTCTGAGTCATGTCCAGCTCTTTGTGATGCCATGGACTCCTGCATGCCAGGCTCCTTTGTCCTCCGTTATCTCCCTGAGTTTGCTCAAATTCATGTTCATTGACCCTAGTCCCAGGCCTTTTCTACTACATTTTTCTTAGATAGTTCAGTTTCTTAGAGTATGATGATGTTTCTCTTTTTTAAATAATCATTTTAAATTTTGTATACAATTAAATGCAGAGAGATGAAAATGAAATGTGTCAGTTCCTTGCCACTTGTAGGTCACTACTCAGAGACAGTCTTTTTGTTATTTCTTTTCATATTGCTGTAGTTGAAAGACATTTTCCAATATTGCTGTTTATGAAATTAAAATTTTTAAACAGCAAATAATTGGCTTTTGGTTATGGTAGCTGAGGAGTTAGCTCTCTTAGAGCATCTCCCCTCTCAGTTGCCTAGCCTCAGTTGCCATTTTCCCAGTATTTAAGTTCATACGTGGAATTCCAAACTAGAAGTAATCATCTTTCAGAGACTTTGAAGGTATCTAGTGTTCTTTTTTTAAAATACACAATTCAGTGGTTTTTAGTGTGTTCACAAGGTTGTGTAACCATACCACTGTTTAATTTCAGAACATTTTCCTCACTCCCAAGAGAAAAACCAGTGCTCTTTTAACAGTCACTCCTCACTGCTCCCTCTCCCCACCCTTTGGCAACCACTAATCCATTTTCTTTGTACGGACTTCCCTGTTTTGGACACTTCATAAAAATTCAGTCATACAATAGTAGTCTTTTGTGACTGACTTCTTCCACTCAATATAATGTTAGAGCATGTATCCATTCATTTTTTTTGTTATTATAAATAATGCTGCCATTTGTGTATAAGTGAACATTGGTTTTTGGGTCTCTTATGTATATACCTAAAAGCTGAATTGTCTATAGGTAACTGTTTAACTTCTGAGGAATACCAAACTCATTTTAAAAGTGACTGTACCATTTTACATTTCCATCAGTAATGAGTGAAGGTAGCAATATTTCCACATCCTTACCAACATTTGTTATTGTCAGTCTTTTTGATTATAGCCATTCTATTAGATTATCAGTTCAGTCGCTCAGTCGTGTCCGACTCTTTGCGACCCCATGAATCGCAGCACGCCAGGCCTCCCTGTCCATCACCAACTCCCGGAGTTCCCTCAGACTCGCGTCCATTGAGTCAGTGATGCCATCCAGCCATCTCATCCTCGGTCGTCCCCTTCTCCTCCTGCCCTCAATCCCTCCCAACATCAGAGTCTTTTCCAGTGAATCAACTCTTCGCATGAGGTGGCCAAAGTACTGGAGTTTCAGCTTCAGCATCATTCCCTCTAAAGAAATCCCAGGGTTGATCTTCAGAATGGACTGGTTGGATCTCCTTGCAGTCCAAGGGACTCTCAAGAGTCTTCTCCAACACCACAGTTCAAAAGCATCAATTCTTTGGCCATTCTAATTCTAATCTCTCATGGTATTTTTTTTAAGTGTCAATTAAGATCCTTTACTCAGTTTTTAAGTAGATTGTCTTTTTATTGTTGAATTGTAAGAGTTTTCTCCATTTGTTTATTTTCTATTATTGATACTAGTCCCTGATGAGATATATGATTTGCCCGTGTTCTCCCATTCTGTGGCTTACCTTTTCACTTTCTTGAGTGTTCTTTGAAACACAAAGGTTTTAATTTTGAAGAATTTTAATTCTTCAATTAAATTATTGAAGAATTATTCTGTTTTTTTTTTTTCATTTATTGCTTGTGCTTTTAGTGTCACATGTAGGAAGCCATTGCCTAATTCAAAAGTCACAATAATATATGCTTTTGTTTCTAAGAGTTTTAAAGTTTCAGTTCTTACATTTAGGTCTTTGATCCATTTTGAGTTAATTTTTGGAACTGATTTGAAGTAGGGAATCCAGTTTCATTCTTTTGCCTGTAGATAATCTGGTTTTCTCAGTGAGGTGAAGTCGCTCAGTCGTGTCCGACTCTTTGCGACCCCGTGGACTGTAACCTACTAGGCTTCTCTGTCCATGGGATTCTCCAGGCAAGAATACTGGAGTGGATTGCCATTTCCTTCTCCAGGGGATCTTCCCGACCCAGGGATCGAACTCAGGTCTCCCGCATTGGAGGCAGACGCTTTAACCTCTAAGCCACCAGGGAAGCCCAGTACCATTTGTAAAAAGACTATTTTTTCTCATTCGAATTTTCCTGTCATCATTGTCAAAACTTAATTGCTTATAAATGTATATGTTTATTTCTGGATTCTCAATTCTATTCCATTGGTCTGCATATCTCACCTTAGGAACATTTTGTTTATTATTTCTTGGTTGTAAATTTTGAAATTGGCAAATGTGATTCCTCAAACTTTGTTGTTCTCTTTCAACGTTTTTTGGCTATTGTGGGTTCCACACATTTTCATAAGAATTTTAGGTATCACTGGTCAGTTTCTGCAAAAAAAAATCAACTTGAGTTTTTATGGGGATCAAGTTCATTGTTTAAATCAAGTAAGTCTTCCAGTTCATGAACAACAGGATGTCTTTACACTTATTTAAATCTTTTTTTTTCACAATGTTTTCCGATTTTCAGTGCACAAATCTTACACTTCATCTATTAAGTTTGTTCTTAGATATTTCATTCTTTTGGGGGCTTTTAAAGTGGAATTGTTTTCTTAATTTAATTTTTGGATTATATATCGCCAGTATATAAGACTATAAGTGATTTTTGTGTATTGATCTTGTATCTTGCAACCTTGCCAAAGTCATTTATAAGTTGTTACAATATTTTTTGTGACCGCCTTAGGATTTTCTCTATTCAAGATTATGTCATCTGCAAATGGAGATAATTTTACTTCTTCCTTTACAATCTGATTTTTTTTTTCTTTGCCTAATTGTTGTGGCTAGAACCTCTAGTACAATGCTGAATAGAACCGGTATCTTTTTCTTTTCCTGATCTTAGGAGAACTTTTAGTCTTTTTTTTCTTTTTCCATTTTTATTTTTGTTGTTCAGTCACTAAATCATGTCCAACTCTTTGATATAATGAGCTATTTTTTTATTATGCTATTAAAAACAAAAATTTATTTACTTATTTAACTGAATTCATTAAGTAATTGATCTGGGCTTAGTAACCCTCTCAATTACTTATTTATTCCCTGGCTTTTGGCACATTTTAGACACCACCCTTATAGCAGAAAATGAAGAATAACTAAAGAACCTCTTGATGAAAGTGAAAGAGGAGAGTGATATAGTTGGCTTAAAACTCAACATTCAGAAAACAAAGATCATGGGCATCTGGTCCCATCACTTCAAGGCAAATAGATGGGGAAACAATGGAAACAGTTAGAGACTTTATTTTTGGGGGCTCCAAAATCACTGCAGATGGTGACTGCAACCATGAAATCAAGACACTTGCTCCTTGAAAGAAAAACTATGACCAACCTAGACAGCATATTGAAAAGCAGAGACATTACTTTGCCAACAAAGGTCCTTCTAGTCAAAGCTATGGTTTTTCCAGTAGTCATGTATAGATGTGAGAGTTGGGACCATAAAGAAAGCTAAGTGCTGAAGAATTGATGCTTTTGAACGGTTGGAGAAGACTGTTGAGAGTCCCTTGGACAGCAAGGAGATCCAACCAGTCCATCATAAAGGAAATCAGTCGTGAATATTCATTGGAAGGACTGATGCTGAAGCTGAAACTCAATACTTTGGTCACCTGATGCAAAGAACTGACTCATTGGAAAAGACCCTGATGCTAGAAAAGATTGAAGGCAGGAGGAGAGGAGAATGTTAGAGGATGAGATGGCTGGATGGCATCACCAACTTAATAGACATGAGTTTGAGTAAACTCCAGGAGTTGGTGATGGACAGGAAAGCCTGGTGTGCTGCAGTCCATGGGGTCGCAAAGAATAGCACACGACTGAGCGACTGAACTGAACTGATGCATACAAGTAGGGCTTCCCAGTGGCACTAGTACAAAGAACTTGCCTGCCAGTGCAGGAGACTAAGAGACTCCCATTTGATCCCTGGGCAGGGAGGATCCCCTGGAGGATGAATGGCAATCCACTCCTATATTCTTTCCTGAAAAATTCCATGGACAGAGGAGCCTGAATGACTACAGTCCATGAAGTCACAAAGAGCTGGATGCGACTGAATGACTAAACATACAGCACATACATACAAGTTAAGTTTTTTTCTTTAAAAGTGAAAGCTTTTAGTCTTTCCCCATTAAGCGTGATATCAGCTGTGGGTCTTTCGTAAATACTGTTCATCAGGTTGAGAAAGCTTAATTTCATTCCTAGTTTGTTAAGTGTATATCATGAAACTGGCTTCCCTGACTCAGTGGTAAAGAGTCTGCCTGCCAATGCAGGAGACAAGTTTGATCCGTGGGCTAGGAAGATCTCCTGGACGAGGAAATAGTAACCCACTCCAGTATTCTTGCTGGGAAATACCATGGATAGAGGAGCCTGGTGGGCTACAATCCATGGGGTCACAAAAGAATCAGGCAGGACTTAGTGACTAAACAACAACTATGACAGTATCATGAGAGGATGCTGGATTTTATCAGATGCCTTCTCTGGGTAGATTGAGATGATTATGTGGTGTTTGTTCTGAAGTCTACCAGTTGGTGTATTAGAATGACTGATTTTTGTGTGTTGAACCAACCGTGCATTTTGGGGCTAGATCTCACTTTTTACTTTTTTTTTTTTTGAGGATTTTTGCATTGATATTCATAAGGGATATTTATCAGTATGTAGTTTCTTGTGATATCTTTGTCTGCTTTTGATATCAGGTAATACTGGCCTTCTTGAATAAGTTGAGAAGTGCTCCTTCCTCGTCTGTATTTTAGAAGGTTTTGAAGGATTTGTATTGATTCTTTAAATGTTTGGTAGAATCCACCAGTGAAGCCATTTGTGCCTGTTCTTTTCTTTGTGAAAAGAGTTTTGATTACCAGTTCAATCTCTTCATTTGTTATACATCTATTCAGATTTTCTATTTCTTTCTGAGTTACTTTCTGTAGTTTTTCTAAGAATTTGTCTATTTCACCTAGGCTTTCTTATTCATTGATATACAGTTGTTCATCATTTTCCATCATAATCCCTTTTATTTTCTGTAATTTTGGTAGTTGTTCTTGAGTCGCCAAATCATGTCCGACTCTTCATGACCCCATGGACTGCAGCACACCAGGCTTCCTTGTCCCTCATCATCTCCTGGAGTATGCCCAAGTTCATGTCCATTGAGTCAATGATGCCATCCAACCATCTCATCCTCTGTTACCCTCTTCTCCTCCTGCCTTCAATATTTTCCAGCATCAGGGCCTTTTTCAAGTCAGCTGTTCACATCAGGTGGCCAAAGAATTGGAGCTTCAGCTTCAGCATCAGTCCTTCCAATGAATATTCAGGGTTGATTTCCTTTAAGATTGACTGGTTTGATCTCCATGCTTTCCAAGAGACTCTCAAGAGTCTTCTCCAGCACCACAATTCTAAAGCATGAAATTCATCAGTGCTCTACCTTCTTTATTGTCCAGCTTTCACATCCATACATGACTACTGGAAAAACCATAGCCTTGACTCTACGAACCTTTGTCAGAAAAGTGGTATCTTTGCTTTTTAACACAGTCTAGGTTTCTCATAGCTTTCCTGTTTGGAAGGAATCATCTTCTAATTTTATGGCTACAGTCAGCATCCACAGTGAATTTAGAGCCCGAGAAGAGGAAATTAGTCACTGCTTCCACCTTTTCCCCTTCTATTTGCCATGAAGTGATGGGACCAGATGCCATGATCTTCAGTTCAGTTCAGTTCAGTTGCTCAGTCGTGTCCAACTCTTTGCAACCCCATGGGCTGCAGCACACCATGCCTCTCTGTCCATCACCTACTCCCAGAGTTTACACAAACTCATGCCCATTGAGTCAGTGATGCCACCCAACTATCTCATCCTCTGTCATCCCCTTCTCCTCCCGCCTTCAATCTTTCCCAGCATTAGGATCTTTTCAAATGAGTCAGCTCTTCACATCAGGTGGCTGAAGTATTGGAGTTTCAGCTTCAACATCAGTCCTTCCAGTGAATATTCAGGACTGATTTCCTTTAGGGTGGACTGATTGGATCTCCTTGCAGTCCAAGGGACTCTCAAGAGTCTTCTCCAATACCACAGTCATATGCATGGGATCTTTTGAGGGAGGCCATGATCTTAGATTTTTTAAATATTGAGTTTTAAGCTGGCTTTTTCACTCTCCTCCTTCACCCTCATCTAGAGACTTTAGTTCTTCTTTGCTTTCTGCTGTTAGAGTGGTATCATCTGCATATCTGAGGTTGTTGATATTTCTCTTGGCAATCTTGATTCCAGCTTGTAACTCATCCAGCCCAGGGTTTCGCAAAATATGCTGTGTGTATAAGTTAAGCAAACAGGGTGACAGTAAACAGCTTTGTGATACTCCTTTCTCAATCCTGAACCAGTCAGTTGTTCCATGTTCGGTTCTAACTTAATTTCTCAAGAGACAGGTAAGGTTGTCTGGTATTCTCATCTCTTTAAGAGTTTTCCACAGTTTGTTATGATCCACTCAGTCAATGAAACATAGGTAGATTCATGTCAATGTATGGTAAAACCAATACGGTACTGTAAAGTAAAATAAAGTAAAAATTAAAAAAATAAAATAAAACATTAAAAAAAAAAGAAAGAAACATAGGTAGATGTTTTTCTGGAATTCCCTTGCTTTTTCTATGATCCAGCGAATGTTTGATCTCTGGTTCCTCTGCCTTTTCTAAACCCAGCTTGAACATCTGGAAGTGCTCGTTTCATGTAATGCTGTAGCCTAGCTTGGTGGATTTTGAGCATAACCTTACTAGTATGGGGGGCTTCTTTGGTGGCTCAGATGGTAAAGAATCTGCCTGCAATGCAGGAGACCCAGGTTTGCTCCCTAGGTCAGGAAGATCCCCTGGAGAAGGGAATGGCAACCCACTCCAGTATTCTTGCCTGGAGAATTCCATGGACAGGGGAGCCTGACGGGCTACAATCCACAGGGTCTCAAAGAGTCGGACATGACTGGGCAACTAACACACTTACTAGCATGGGAGATGAGTGCAATTGTCTGGTGTGTGAACGTTTTTTAGTACTGCCCTTCTTGAGGATTCGGATGAGCATTGAGGTTTTCCAGCCTTGTGGCCACTACTGAGTTTTCCAAATTTGCTGACGTACCAAGTACAGCAGTTTAATAGCATCATCATTTAGGATTTTAAATAACTGTGCTGGAATTCCATCACGTCCACTAACTTTATTGGCAGCACTGCCTCCCTAAGGCCCTCTTGACTTCACACTCCAGAATGTCTGACTCTGAGTGAGAGATTGCACTGTCGTGGTTATCCGGATCATTAAGAACTTTTTTGTGCAGTTGTTTTGTATATTCCTTCCTTCTTTTCTTGATCTCTTCTGCTTCTATTAGGTCGTTACAGTTTCTGTCCTTTACTGTGCTCATCTTTGGATGAAATGTTCCTTTGATATTTCCAGTTTTCTTGAGGAGGTCTCTAGCTTTACCCTTTCTGTTGTTTTCCTCTGTTTCTTTGCATTGTTCATTGAAGCAGGCCCTCTTGTCCCTCCTTGCTGTTCTCTGGAACTCTGCATTTAGTTGGGTGTACCTTTCCCTTTTTTCCTTGCTTTTCGCTTCTCTTCTTTGCTCAGCTATTTGTTTAGCCTCCTCGAACAGCCACTCTGCCGCCTGGCGTTTCTTTTTGTTTGGAAAGTTTTGTTTGCTGCCTCCTGTAGATGGATAGTACTGGCCCCAGCTTCATTCCTGATTTTGCAAATTTGAGCCTTCTGCCTCGTGGCTCAGATGGTGACAAATCCGCCTGCAATGCAGAAGACCTGGGTTCAGTCCCTAGGTCAGGAAGATCCCCTGGAGAAGGGAATAGCAACCCACTCCAGTATTCTTGCCTGGAGAATCCCATGGACAGAGGAACCTGGTGGACCTATAGTCCGTGAGGTCACACAGAGTCATATACAACTGAGCAGCTAGCACACACACATACACACCCTTATTTTTGATTAGTTGAACTAAAATTTTGTCCATTTTGTTAATGTTTTCAAAATGCCCCCTTTTGTTTCATTGAATTTTTCTGTTGTTTTTCTCTTCTTGATATCATTAATTTTACCTTTATTATTTTCTTCCTTTTGTCTGCTTTGTAGTTTGCTCTTTTTTAGTATCTTAAGTTGGAAGTTTAAGTTGATGATTTGAGTCCTTTTACAGCTATAAATTTCCCTTTAGCACTGTGTTTTCTCTATCCCATAAATTTTTTTATGTTGTGTTTTTGTTTTTATTCATCTCAAATTATTTTCTGATTTCCTTGTGATTTCTTCTTGATGAACTCATTGATTGTTTAGGAGTGTGTGTTTAATTTCCACATTATGTGTCAGTGCTCCACATTTTGTTTTGTTATTGATTTCCAGTTTCATTTCATTGCAGCAGAAATATAGCTTGTATGAATTCAGTCCTTTTACATTTATTAAAACTTATTTTATGGCTTAACATATGGTTTATCCTGGAGAATGTTCCATGTGTACTTGAGAAAAATGTGTATTTTATTGTTGTTGGATGGAGTGTTCTGTACATAGCTATTTAGGCCGAGTTGGTTTAGTGTTGTTCAGATCTTCTGTTTCCTTGTTTATCTTCTGTTTAGCACACCCATAATTTAAAGTGGGGTATTGACATTTCCAACTATTAGTGTTGAATTGTCTACTTCTCCCTATAATTCTGTCAAATTTTGCTTTGTATGTTTTGGAGCTCAGTTGTTAAGTGTATGCATGTTTATAATTTTATATTTTCTTGATGTATCGATCTCTTATCCTTGTAAAAAGTCTTTCCTTATTTTTGTCAACAATTTTTGTCTTCAAGTATATTCTGTCTGCTAACCATCTCAACTCTCTTTTGATTTCTGGTTTCATGGGGTCTATTTTTGCATATTTTTCCTTTGAATCTTTTTGTGTCATTGAATCTAAGGTGTGTCTCTTGTAAACATTATATGGTTTAATCATCTTTTAATCCATCCTGCCAATGTCCTCCTTTTAAAAGTTCAAGTAACATACATTTAACATAATTATTGTTAATCTAGAATTTACATTTTGCCATTTTGTCCTTTTTTGTTGATATATCTCATGTCTTTTTTGTTCCTTTATTTCACCATTACTGCTACTCTTTTTGGTTCTTCCCTGGTGGCTCAGAGGTTAAAGCATCTGCCTCCAATGTGGGAGACCCGAGTTCGATCCCTGGGTTGGGAAGATACCCTGGAGAAGGAAATGGCAATCCACTCCAGTATTCTTGCCTGGAGAATCCCACGGATGGAGAAGCCTAGTAGGTTACAGTCCACGGGGTCGCAAAGAGTCGGACACGACTGAGCGACTTCACCTCAATACTTCTTCAGCTCAGTTCAGTCGCTCAGTCATGTTCGACTCTTTGCAACCCCATGAATCACAGCAAGCCAGACCTCCATGTCCATCACAAACTCTGAGAGTTCACTCAAACTCACATCCATCGAGTTGGTGATGCCATCCAGCCATCTCATCCTCTGTCGTCCCCTTCTCCTCCTGCCCCCAATCCCTCCCAGCATATCTGAGCATTCTTTGGCATTGCCTTTCTTTGGGATTGGAATGAAAACTGACCTTTTCCAATATTTCCTAGTATATCATTTTAATTTCCTCTTGTTTTTTAATTATATTTGAGTTATTTTCTTAGTACTTGTCCTGAGATTATAATTAACATGTTAATTTATAAGTCCAGTTCAGATTATATACTAACTTAATTTCAATAATATACACAGACTTTGATCCTAGATAGGTCTGTCCCCTCACCTTCCCCATCACTGGGTTGTTATCATCATATAACATGTCATTATACATTGTATGCTCATCTACACAGGTTTATAATTACTGCCCTATAGAATTTATCTTTTAATTAATACTGGAGAAAAAAGTTATGAACAAAAAAATACACTTAAACTATTCTTTATATTTATCTCTGTGGTTACCTTTCCTGGTGCTCTTTATTTATTCATGTGGATTTGATTTACTGTCTACTATTCTTTCATTGTAGGCTGAAGGACTCCCTTTAGCATTTCTTGATGGGAGAGTTCTACCAATGATGAACTTCCAGTTCAAAAACTTCCAGTTTTTGCTTATCTGGGAATGTCTCAATTTATCCTTCATTATTTATTCATGTGGATTTGATTTACTGTCTACTATTCTTTCATTGTAGGCTGAAGGACTCCCTTTAGCATTTCTTGATGGGAGAGTTCTACCAATGATGAACTTCCAGTTCAAAAACTTCCAGTTTTTGCTTATCTGGGAATGTCTCAATTTATCCTTCATTTTTGAAGGATAATTTTACTGGCTATGGAATTTTTGTTTGATAGACTTTTTCTTTCTATATTCATTTCTTTGAATATGTTAATCCTTCTACTCCACCATCTTGAAGGAAGCATTACTATGAACAAAATTAGTGGAGCTGATGGAACTCCAGCTGAGCTTTTTCAAATCCTAAAAGGTGGTGCTGTTAAAGTGCAGCACTCAATATGCCAGCAAATTTGGGAGACTCAGCAGTGGCCACAGGACTGGAAAAGGTCAGTTTTCATTCCAATCCCAAAGAAAGGCAATGCCAAAGAATGCTCAGAACTACCGCACAATTGCACTCATCTTGCACGCTAGTAAAGTAATGCTCAAAATCACTGCAGACAGTGACTGCAGCCATGAAATTTTAAAGACCCTTGCTCCTTGGAAGAAGGACTAGGACAAATCTAAACCGCATATTAAAAAGCAGAGACACCACTTTGCCAACAAAGGTCCATATGGTCAAAGCTATGGTTTTTTGAGTAGTCATTATGGATGTGAGAGTTGGACTATAAAGAAGGCTGAGTGCTGAAGGATTGATGCTTTTGAATTGTGGTGCCAGAGAAGACTGTTGAGAGTCCCTTGAAAAGCAGGGAGATCAAACCAGTTAATCCTAAAGAAAATCAACCCTGAATATTCATTAGAAGGACTGATGCTGAATTTGAAGCTCCCATACTTTGGCCACTTGACGCAAAGAGAGGACTCATTGTAAAAGACCCTCATGCTGGGAAAGATTGAGGACAGGAGGAGAAGGAGGCAACAGAGGATGAGATGATTGGATGTTATCACTGACTCAATGGACATGAGTTTGAGCAAATTCCAGGAGAGGGTGGAGGCCAGGGAAGCCTCACATGCTGCAGTCCATAGGGTCACAAAGAGTTGGACACGACTTAGTGACTGACAGCAACAGCAGTGTTAATCCTGCTGCCTTTTGGTCTTCCTGGTTTCTGATCAGAAACCAGCTGTTACTCTTATTTGGATATTTTGTATGTGAGAGTCACTTGTCTTGTGCTTTTAAGATTCTTTCTTCTTGGCTTTTGACAGTTGGATTGTAATCTGGTCCAGGTGTTGATCTGTCTCATTGAGTTTGTTATACTTGGAGTTTGAAGAGCTTCATCTTTTTCATCAGAATTAGGAAGTTTTATTTATCATTTCTTCAAATATTATTTTTGTTCCTTTCTCTTTTTGCTCCTGGAATTCTTAATATGTGCGTGTCTGTACATTTGATGGAGTCCCACAGGTCTTTTATACTTTGTTCATTTTCTTTCTTTTGTTTTTTTCTGTTTTTCAGACAGGATTTCGCTTGAGCTGTTTCACTGTTGATGAGTCTACATTCCATGTGTTTAAATCTGCTGTTGAGCCCTCCTAGTGATTTTTTTTTTTTTT
>SJYT01040950.1:35340-58341 GCA_006410635.1 Cephalophus harveyi
TTGTTTTTGCTTTGGCTCCATCCCTTCATTCTTTCTGGAGTTATTTCTCCACTGATCTCCAGTAGCATACTGGGCACCTACTGACCTGGGGAGTTCATCTTTCAGTGTCCTATCTTTTTGCCTTTTCATACTGTTCATGGGGTTCTCAAGGCAAGAATACTGCAGTGGTTTGCCATTCCCTTCTCCAGTGGACCACGTTTTGTCAGAACTCTCCACCCTGACCCATCTGTCTTGGGTGGCCCTAAATAGCATGGCTCATAGTTTCAGCAAGTTAGACAAAGCTGTGGTCCGTGTGATCAGATTGGTTAGTTTCTTGTGATTGTGGTTTTCAGTCTGTCTGCCCTCTGATGGAGAAGGATAAGAGGCTTATGGAAGCTTCCTGATGGGAGAGACTGACTGAGGGGGAAACTGGGTCTTGTTCTGATGTGCAGGGCCATGTTCAGTAAATCTTTAATCCAATTTTCTGTTGATGGTGGGGCTGTGTTCCCTCCCTGTTATTTACCTGGCCCAAACTATGGTGAAGGTAGTGAAGATACGACCTCCTTTAAAATGTCCCCTGCTGCACTCAGTGCCCCCAGCCCTGCATCAGGCCACTGCCAACCCACGCCTCTGCCGGAGACTCCTGGACACTTACAGGCAAATCTGGGTCAGTCTCTTGTGGGGTCACTGCTCCTTTCTCCTGGGTCCTGGTACGCACAAAGTTCTGTTTATGCCCACCAAGAGTTTATTTCCCAGTCCTGTGTAAGTTCTGGCAGCTCTGTGGTGGGGTTAGTGGTGGCCTCCTCCGAGAGGGCTTAGGCCATAGCGAAGTCTGCTGCACCCAGCCCCTGCCCCTGCGGCAGCCCACTGCTGACCTGTGCCTCCACAGGAGCCACTCACGCAGTTCTGGCTCAGTCTCTGTGGGGTCTCTGGGTCCTGGGGTACGCAAGGTTTGTCTGAGCCCTCTGAGCATTTCTGGCGGGTATGGGGTTTGATTCTAGATCCAATATAGCCTCTCCTACCCACTTGCTGGAACTTCTCCTTTGTTCTTGGACATTGTTTGTTCAGTGACTTTTTGAAACTAATTCTGTGAAGTCTATATTCTTTGTTGTATGTGCTTTCTGCTTAGTGGTCAACTAATGATTGAACTGAATTTTCCTTAAATGCCTTCTCCCAGTCTTTGTCAAGGGATTCTATGTGCACTTTGGGACACACCTTCAATGTTGAATCAGGCTGTTGACAACTCTTGACTTAACTGTTACATTCCGTTTGTACAGTGCTTCAAGGTCAGGTGGAGGTGAATGCTTAGGACTCTCTCAGGTCCTTACTGAACATAGCCCTAAGCGAGCGTGACCGTCTAGGTCCCCAGGATATCCTTGAGTTTTTCTAAGCACCTATGGACATCTCATTCCTTAGCTTTTCCTAACCAAGTTTTTTGGGTAGCCTGTTATTTGCCTTAACTGTCGTAGACTGCTTTAGGCAGCCATCAAATTAATCAGTTACCTCTAATTGTCTTTGATAAGTGTTTCTGAGGATGGGGAGTAGGAGCATGCAAGACTTTTTGCATTAAGGAGGTCAGAATCAGGTCAAAGGTCAAAGAAAGACAGTGTTTCCAGTGGCTGTCAGGCTGCTGGTTTCACTCTGGTTGCAAGTTGTTGGTAGTGGGGATGGGAGGTCGAGAAAAGCCAAGTTAAAATACCACAAAGCTCATTGTTGTTTTTCTTGAGTACATACTTCCTGTATTGCTGCAAGCCTGTGGTTAATTTTCAGAGTTCTAACAATTTGTGCCTTTTTGCTTTCATGCTTTGATGGGGGACTTTTTGGAGCTCCTTTCTCCACTGTTTCTGCTGACATTACTTCTGCTATTCCTTTTGAGAAGACTTAATGCTTTTTCAAATTCCTGTTTCTTTGTGTCTGACCGGTTTTAAGTGAAGTTTAAGTTCTTCAGCTCTGTTGTGAAATTTCATAATGATGTGACGTGAAGTGGCCTTTTTATACCCAATGAGCTGGGCCTTTTAGAATTTCCACTATTTCCTTGGTACTTTCTTCTTTTCTGTTTATTTTTCTGATAGTTATATTACAAAAATTCTGGGCTTCATGAAATGGCCCTCTAATTTATTCTTATCTTTTCCTCTTGTTTTTTATATCTTTAACATTTCATTCTACTCTGAGATTTCTTGACCTTGAATTCCCAACTCTTATTGAATTTTTATTTCTATTATTATAAATTTCCCAGGAACTATTATTTTTATTATTTTTTCATAGCATTCTGTCCTGGTTTTCCCTTTTATCACTCTGAGGATAGTAATACTAGTTGCTTTTTAAAAAATTAATATGCCTCAGCTCTCTCTCTACTAGTTCCTCTGAACTTTTTTCTATTTATCCCTCTTGGCTATTCATATAAAAGAATGAATCACAAATGAATATATGGTGGTACCATCTGTTAGCTGAAAAACTAATATGAATATGTCACTTTTTTCCAGTCCAGTTGTTAATATGTGTCTCTTTTTTGGTTAGTTATATGTCAGCTACTTGCCCATTAAGGTTTATTTAATTCAAAATAAGCTGCCTGGCTTCTGCTTTGGGACAACAGCTGTGCTGCAGCATGGTCTTTCTCATACCTTTTTCTGCTTTTGTTTCACGTGCTTTAGCATGCTGGTCTGCAGTTGCGTTCCATTACTTGTGGTCATCCATCACTGCCTGGATCAGTATTCACTGAGCCCTTAGGCACTCAGAGACTCGTTCTGTGCTGGTAGACAGGCTTTGCTAAGGGAGTCTGCCTGTTTGATGTAAAGAAATGTTCATGATAACCCAGCAGTTACACTCCTAGATATATACCCCCAAAGCTTGAAAACAGGTATTTAAGCAATGAGTTTATTCATAGTAACATTATTCACAACAGCCAAGAGCTAAAAACAACCCAGATGTTCATCAGCTGAATAATAAATCAACAAAAATGTGGTATATAGTGGAATATTATTTGCCCATAAAAGGAGTGAGGTATTGGTGCACGCTACAAGATGAATGCTGCAACATTAAAAGTATATCAAGTAAGAAAAAACTAAACACAAAAGGCCACACATTATATATGATTTCCTTTATATGAAATGTCCAGAACAGACGAATACATAAGGACAAGAAATACATTAGTGGTTACTTAGTGTAATCAATAAAGAGTCCAGGGTTTCTTTTGGAGGTAATGAAAATATTCTAAAATTGACCGGAGAAATGGTTGCATGTACCTATGAATGTAGCCATACCTTGCCTTGTTTTACTTGATTGCACTTTGCAGATACTGCATTTTTTACAAATGGAAGGTTTGTGGCATCCCTGCATTGACCACGTCTGTCAGTGTCATTTTAACCAACAGCATTTCCTCACTTCATTTCTCTGTGTCACATTTTGGCGATTCTTGCAATATTTCAGACTTCCTCATTATCATGTTTGTTATAGTGATCAATGATCTTTGATATTATTCTAATTGTTTTCTTGTTTTTTATTTTTAAATTAATGCATATGTACATTTTTTAGGCCTAATGCTTTGCACACTTAATAGACTACAGTATAAATGTAAACATAACTTTTATAGGCACTGGGAAACCAAAAAATTCAAGTGAATAGCTTTATTGCAATATTTGCTTTTTTGTGGTGTCTGGAACTGAACTTTCAATATCTCAGAAGTATGCCGTTTGTTAAAAAGCCACGAGTTGTACACTTTTTTGAAAATTTCATTGTTTATATTTATTTGGCTGTGCTGGGTCTTAATTGCAGCACACAGGATGCAAACTGTTAGCTGCGGCATATGGGATCTAGTTCCCTGGCCAGGGATTGAACCCAGGCCCCCTACATTGGGAGCATAGAGTCTTAGCCACTGGCCCACCAGGGAAGCTCCTGAGTTGTACACTTTAAATGAGTGGATAGTATGGTATGTGAATTATATTTTCATCAAGCTGTTTTAAAAAAGCAAAGCTCATAAGGGTCTTGAACAGACTGTTCCAGAAGTATTTGTAAATGGTCTTAGCTGTATTAGGCTCTACCTCTTCAAATCCAAGTTGCATGACTACATGTGCCCTTGTTAGCTTTTTATATAGAGCTTTGAACCCCATCATTTACTGTAGACTTTCAGGATCAAGGCCTGAAATTTTTTCCCCCATTCTTTTCGCTGTTCAAATTACTGACATTTTTAACTTATTATCCCTTTGCTAAGTTAGAATTTTTTTTTCTAACTTACAAGTCTAACTGCTCTTTCAGACTTGGTGTTTGGTCCAATTGCAGTAAGTGACATAAGTATTATAGCCACATATCTTACACATCTTGGTTCACTCACTGTTGGCAATTTTTTTTTTTTTTTTTTTCACATCTGGCCTTGAAAAAGCTGTTGTATAAGAAACTTTGGGAGCTATGGGTGAGTTCAAGGTTAGTAAATTTCCTGCCTTCAGAACTGTCATCAAGTTAGTAATGATTCATTTTCCTTGGACCTGAAAATCCACATACATTAGCCAGGGAGCCTAGTGTTATGAGAAACAGGACATTAGGGGTGGCAGGTCTCGGTTGGGTGACATTGAGAAGTGGTGGTTTCATGCACCGAGGAGAAAACTTTAAAAGTAATTGGCAAACTTCTCTTCCTCCGCCTTCCTGTTGACATGACTCCACACCACCCTCCACTTTCGCAATCTCTTTCCTTTCCCTTGGCATAGTCTTATGTTTCTATGATTCTCACATTTTTCTTCAAATAGTGTTCAGAGATTTTAAAATTTCCACATCTCTTTTACAATATATTTATTATCAGAGTGCCGTTCTTGTCTTGAAGATACACAGACCAAATGTCTGTCTGTGTCTCCATTATTCCCTCCTTCCTTTTCCACAAAGAACTCAGGTATAATCTGGTATAATATCTGTTAACAAGTTTCGTGGAAACACTTTTGACCACTTTAAAAACTGGCCCCAGGTTTGGTTGCAATGTATTATTACATTTTTGGCTACAGAGCAAAATCAGTTACCTTTATCATTCTTTAACTATGCTCCTATGGCTTAGATGACCCCTTTACTTCTAATGAGGTGACACTTTTCAAAGCGCCTCTGGCCTTTCTGTTCCACTCTGCTTTTATCCTTCTGTCCCATGGCTAGAAATCACTTCTTGTGTCGTATCTGCTAGATTGCTGTACTGCTTCTGGCCAGAAGGTTAAGGAAAATCACGAAATATTTATTGAACTGTGCCTTCTTATCTTAGTATCTATTCTAATTTGTTTTTTACCTATTATTTGTAGAACCACTCTTCTGATTCATGTTACCAGTAAATATGTAGAAGAGCATTAAATTGAAGGATGAATAATTAACAAATTGATACATTTCAGAAAATACCCAGAGCCCTTTATTCATCTTACTAAAATAAATCTCTTCACAGGGCTTTGAATTCATAGCCAAGAACAATTTCAAGCATAATGCTACATAGAAGTTCCTAATGTTCTTGTATATTTTTATACTGCAATTATCTAATTATAGACATATCAGAGGCAAGTCTTCAAATGGCATTTCAAAGCAGATTTTTATTTTAAAAATTAAAATATCTGTGAATTTCTATTGTGAGAGTAATATATGTGTGTGTGTATGTACACACACACACAGTTTTTTGACTCAACTGACATGAATTTGAGCAAGCTTCGGGAGTCAGTGATGGACAGGGAAGCCTGGTATGCTGCAGTCAATGGGGTTGCAAAGAGTTGGACATGACTGAATGAGTGACTGAGCTGAACTGAAAGTTTTTTGAGACTATAAAAACTCAACTATATGTTGTTACTGAGCAATTAACACTATAAGCCATTCAAATTGACTTTTTATTACATATAATTCAGTATGGTTTTTATCTGTATACCAATATGTTAAAAGCAGGTTTGTTTGAATATCACAACCATGTTTATATTATAGATAGTAGAATCAATTTAGATTTTGTGACTAGAGAAAATGGCTATAGTAGATTAGATGATAAAGCTATACAGTGTGTTGTTGCTGTTTGCAAAGTCGTGTCCAACACTTTGCGATCCCATGAACTGCAGCATGCCAGGCTCCTCTGTCCTCCACTGTCTCCTGGAGTTTGCTCAAGTTCATGTCCATTGAGTTGGTGATGCCATCCAACCATCTCATCATCTGCCGCTCCCTTCTCCTGCCCTCAGTCTTTCCAAGCACCCATATCTTTTTCTGAGTTGACTCTTTGCCTTAGGTGGCCAAAGTATTGGAGCTTCAGCATCAGTCCTTCCAATGAACATTGGGGGTTGATTTCCTGTAGGAGTGATTGGCTTGATCTCCTTGCAGTCCAAGAGACTCTCAAGACAAGCTAGGGAAATATGTTCCATGTTAATTGAAGGAAAACATAATGAAGACAATCTGTAAATAAATTACCAAATTCAGTATAGCATATGATTTGAGTTGGAAAAGGACATTAAGAACAATACAAAGAACTAT
Organism: Cephalophus harveyi; assembly: GCA_006410635.1. Lineage (NCBI taxonomy): Eukaryota > Metazoa > Chordata > Mammalia > Artiodactyla > Bovidae > Cephalophus > Cephalophus harveyi. The sequence continues at coordinate 41,779 of SJYT01040950.1, forward strand.
GTCCTTTATAACTCACCAGAAAGTTGTCTGGGAGACTGTGCTGTGAAATTACTTGTAGATGAGACTCTTAAAACACAATGAAATGGTCCTATTTTTTCCTCCCTGAAAATGAAAATTATACTTTTTTACCATAATAGAAGTAATTGTGGAAAAAAATTAAGAAACTAAAGCCCCCAAAGAAGAAAATCACTTATAATTCCATTGGAATAGAATTATATTTCATTATAGACTTCTGTAATTTTTATGGAATTAGAATGTTATAAATGTTTCTCCATCTTTTTGCTACTTAACAATATTTTATGAACATCTCATGCCAGTACATACAGTTCTATGTAATATTTAATGGCAAAATAGTATTCTATTTTAGAATGTATATTAGTTTACTTAAATAGCCCCCTGTTTAGGTGGTAATCCGGTTTTAGCTGTTCTACACAGTGCTGTGATGGATATTCTCATACATACTTTGCATGCTTTTCTCATAATTTTCTTAACATAAGCATTGTTGGATCAGAGGGTACATGCATGTTTAATCAGGTTGCCAAACTGCCTGCCAGAGAGGAATTACAAATTTGTTGTTGGTGGCTAAGAGGTTAAAGAGTCTGCCTGGATTGCAGGAGACCTGGGTTCAATCCCTGTTGGGAAGATCCCCTGGAGAAGGAAATGGCAACCCACTCCAGTACTCTTGCCTGGAGATTCCCATGGAGGGAGGAGCCTGGTCCATGGGGTCGCAAAGAGTGGGACACGACTGAGCGACTTCACTTTCACTTTCACTTTCAAGATAAGCTAAGCCTGTTCCCCGTTGTGTGCTGCGTCATTAATGTGACTGCAGAAATTACCCAAAACCACAGCATTGAAAGCAGGCTTCGCAGGGGTCTCGGTGGTAGAGCATCCGTTTGCCAACGCAGGAGTCAAAAGAGGTGCGCGTTTGATCCCTGGGCTGGGAACATCCCCTGGAGAAGGAAACGGTAACCCACTCCAGTATTCTTACCCAGAGAGGCCCATGGACAGGGAAGCCTGGCAAGCTACAGTCCATGGGGCTGCAAAAGAGTCAAACATGATTTAGTCACTAAACAGCAGCATTGAAAATCTGTGTCGCAGTGGAGTTCTTCATATCGTAAAATTCTGTATAGTAGAGGGATTAAGTCCAGCAGTGGGGGAAATGTTTATGTTCGTAACTTGGATCGCATGGTATGCATTTTGAAAAGCAGGGCTCGTCAGCCACAGTTAAATGGTGACACAGCGTGTGTGGGTATTTTGCTGTTTTGGGGACTTGGTCACAGGGCATAATCCTTTCTCTCCCTAGATGAGTGACCGCGGAGGAGGTGTTCCTCTGAGGAAAATCGACCGACTCTTTAACTACATGTACTCCACTGCACCCCGGCCTCGCGTTGAGACGTCCCGCGCAGTGCCCCTGGTACGTGATCAAAACACCGTGAGGTGGGTTTTTGTGACTCGCCAAAAAAGAGGTTACCACATAAATCAGTTAAGCCATTGTGTGGGGTTCACAAACAGGATGAGGGAAAGCTATTAGAGAAAAACACCACCACCACTCTCCCCTGAATTTATAGTTTTTGAAATGCCTTTTTTTTTAAAATGGTGAGTTTTAGAGTTCTTATTGCCAAGCTTGATAGTGGTGTGTCCGTAGTTTATCATGTGGTAAACCACATTTTGATATACCGTTATTAATGTGAAGTCTAAATTACCAGCTTTACTAGTATTTGGTCAGCACTGATTTAATCTTTGGTAATTTTTTTTTCCCTAAAGTACTTGTAATTATAAAGACTACATATTTGAGGCTCAGAATTAATAGTAGAGTTCTAATCAATTTACTTGCCCATGGCTCAAATAACAGTTGTGTTGATGGCTTAAAAAAAAAAAAAAATCAGTCACCTCTTTTCAGGTTAATAAGATTAGCTTTTGAATGGACTCAGTCCTGGTCCTCCCACCCCCAGAAAAGTGCTTTGCCAAATCTCTCACCCAAAACTCTTATTGTTCCAGGCTTTGAAGGTTCTCTGGCATATACCCTGGAGTTATTTTGTAACATGAAAAACAGTCTAAGATGGGTTTATTTTAGACTCTTTCCTAGGAAGTCAATGAGAGGACTTCATTCAAACTGCACAGCACATTTCTCGTTAAACAGCACAGATTGTGTAGCTACAGCTGCAGTACGGTTCATGTCTTACCAAACCTTTTAAATGATTGCTCTAGTTGAGATATGGGTAGGCATCCATGTGCCTGAGGACAGAAAAGGTCAGATAAACATGAGTATCTTGTTAGATTCCAATTTTACTCTAAGTGGAGAAAAGGGATATGCTCCTTTTGTAGTAAACAAATTTTTTAGAATTTTTGTGGAGAGCAGCATAGCGTACTTGTCCAGACTCTAAATTTAAACTGTTTGCTCCATTCTCAGCTCTACCATATCCTAGCTGTTCAGCCTTGGGAATATTATTGACCCTTCAGTACCACAATTTCCCCAGCCTTAAAGATTGAATTATTGTGAAGATTGAGTTACTATATGTAAACACATTTTTTAATAGTACCTGGCACGTAGTAAATGCTGTGTAAGAGTTGTTGTTTAGGATGCAAGATGTTATGTGGATTTTTAAGGAAAACAGGAGGATTGACATGACACAGGCTGCCCACACAGCTACGCAGCCTGTGGTTGAGCTTTCACAGAGCCTCCTTCCTGCTGTTATGACCGCTTTGTAAGGGGACAGTAAGCAAGCCCTGGGGCAGCCGTCCGGTCATGCTGGTTACCGAGAGCTGCCTTCACGTGGGGGCCTTCAGGTGCGCCTCTGCAGGGACAGAGTGTCTTCATATCCTGAGCCGTTCAAAGAGGACTATCCACACTTCCCTCTTCCTCGTCAGTTACCCAGTTTTGTTCTTTCCAAGTCTCTGACCAGCCAGCGCATTTGCTGCTGCCCATGGGCCATGTAGGTGTTCCACTTCGAGTTCCACCCACTGGCAGGATTTGCTTTCACTCCTGTCTTTTGGGCTTGGCCCCGGGAGAGGCTGTAGTGACAGGCCAGTCCACTTTTGGCTGGTGTGGGACGCTGTGCAGACCCAGCAGTGGGCCAAGCCCACCGTGTTAGTTAGCATTAGTTAAACGAAAGTTAGTTTCTTTAACTGCTTACAGGGAAGCCTGAGGGGTCCACAGGCGTGTGTCTGAGGGAGAGGCAGTGATAAGGTAGATTGGGTACTACGGGATCCTGAGCCACCTGCTCGTGCAGAAATGGAACCAGTTAATGTACCTGTCAGAGTCTCACTTGGAAAGAGATAGTTCAAATTATGATACTTCACGGAAGGCTTATCTATAAAGAGACAAATTACAGAAAGAGGGAAGGGATAGTACAGGAATCCAGGCTAGCAGCAGCAGAGCTGTCGCCACCTGGCTCCGGGAGGAGAAGCCCCCAGAACCCGGAAAGGAGCGTTAGAGGGCAGCTGCTTGCTCCCCAGGGCTAGCCCGCCCGGAGCAGGATGACCCTGGATGCTCCTTGCAGACTCCTGCTGGGCTCCCCTTCGGCTAAACGCAGAAGCAGAGGGCACAGAAGCCCGCTCACATCAACTCAGGCCAGCCTCCCAGGACAAGGGGAGATGTGGAGAATGGGTAGTTTATTTGGAGAGGCAAACAAGTTCTGGTTTAAAAAGTCAAGTAAAAAATGGTGGCGGTAGATAAGGCCAGAGCCTGGATTTGTTAATAGCACCGATTCCTGAATCACATACACTCTTCACTAAACTATACTATGAAATGTCATTAAACACCTGAGTTGGTGATGAAGAAACTTTTTTTTTTTTTTTACACTTATCCAAATGTTCTGCTTCATATTAACGAATTGATAGGATTTATCCAAGTAAAGGCCATTCTCGATACCGGGAACAGAATGAGCAAAGACACAGCTGTGAAAAATAACCTGATGTGCTTGAGGAACTTAGGAGCAGGAGGTCTACTTCAGCTGGACTGGGAAGTGGGAGGCACAGACCTGATCTTGTTAAATCTTGAAAGCTCTCTTTTAGAAGCTTGGATTTTTATCTCAAGGCAATGGGTTGGAGATGGTGAGGGTCAGTGGGTGTTGGGGTGCTTTGAAGATTTCTAAGTGGGGGAGGTGACATGTCAGTGAGTATTAAGAGAGTCGACCTATTAGGGATCTCTCCAAGTTCAGGACTCAGGCTGGAATTAATGATATGAAGTCGTGAGATGCATCTGTGAGGTTGCCACCAGGTCTTTCTACTCTTGCTCCTGAAAGAGAGAACATGTTTTAAATGATAACACTGAAAGCAGTATAGGGATACTCTGGAGCAGGGCAGTAAAGAAGAGAGAAGCATGCTTTTTCTAGACCCCCACAAGTTGTTTTATAGGAAAGAGAGGAATTTCAAATGACCAGAGGGAAACCATCTAATACAGTGCTCAACTAGGCTGCAGCTTGATCACTTTCACTACTTAAGTATTAACAGCTCTTTTAGATGCAGGCTCTGATAGCCCTGGGATACTCCAGTACCATTTATTTTAATTAGAAAAGTATTTCACTGTGTGGCTTTCTGAATAAAATTTCATTTTTTCTCAAACAGGCTGGTTTTGGTTATGGATTGCCCATATCACGCCTTTATGCGCAGTATTTCCAAGGAGACCTAAAGCTCTATTCCCTAGAGGGCTATGGGACAGATGCAGTCATTTACATTAAGGTAAAGACCATAGTCTTCTGTACTTAATGGTACTTCTGGGACTTTTCGATTGCAAGATACCGGTATTTAACTGTAATGAGACTTTCTTCTACCTCATGCTATTAAAATACAAACATATGTGTTTTCTCTTTTTTTTTTAACAAGGATCTCATCTGTTTTGACAAATGATCTCTTTGTGGGAAAGAAATGCTCTTACCCATAGTGATCAGGACTATGATTGTTAGTAGAAGAAAAATTGGGTTAAAGTGGGCAGTCAAAAAGTTATGTTAAAATTAAATTTGTAATTTAAGATCCATGAATGGACTTTGATTGACCAGTCTTTGATATACTTGCTAAGGCCTTTCATTTGCATATGGCTCTTCAGATTGAAATTTTAATTGTCTTTACCTACAGTACATTGTTTTGGTTTCTTTAATCAAAGAAACAGCCAAGTGCATAATCATTACTGATTTTTATGCAGTTCCTTACAGTTGTCTTCTCTTTTTTGACAGCAGTTTTTCTTTCCTTCACGAGTCTTTATGAAACGTCATCTTAGTTTTCGGAGAACCTTCCCCCCACGCCACCCCTACATTTTTGTGTGCTTTGTTAAAAGCAATATTTAGATTAAATTACAGTGACAGATTTAAATATATTAACAAATTTAGGAACAATTACAGGTGACCCTTGGTAGGCATATAGCTCACCTGGTGGAAGCAGATTTACCTGGGATGTTCCATGTGTTTATCTGACACATCAGTGTATATTACAGGGATAGAAAGCCCTCAGCCCCACCAGTGTGCTGGATTGGTTCAGCAGCAGCCTGGTGGTAGGTACCTCCATTTTTAGTGACTCTAGTTACTCTTATTCTGGCCACTAGATGGCACCTATTTGATAGGAAATGCTGAAGACTTTACATTAGAAAAAGTAAATTTGTCTGAAAATGTTAAGTTCTTTGAAGATAAAAGTTTTCTTAACCATCTCAGTTGTGAGGAACTTAAAAATATTGCCTTCATGTTGCCCTTTTTATCATCAAATATAATGTCTTTATTTGTTTTGTTATAGATCAAGGGGTTATGGCAGTTCTGGCCTAAAAAAATAAAAGTATAGGTGAAAGATTTTTAGCTCCATTTTGGAAAAAAATAGAATACAGGAGGTCTTACAGAATAATTAAAAATAAAGTCCTTCCTTACCATTATTGGAATTAAACTTCTAGTTTAATATTTTCTGCATCTTAGGGAATACCTTTTGCTTATAGTTGAAATCTTAACAACATCTCCTAATTTGAAGATAATGAGGAACGTAGTTTATCTCAGTGATACACAGGAAGCCAAAATAGAACAGTGACTTAATGGCGATAATGTTGGAAACATGAAATTACAGTCTGCCCTCCATATCCCCGAGTTCTGCATCTATAGATTCAAGCATGAATCAAAAATATTTGAAGAAAAAAAATACCAGAACGTTGCAAAAAGCAAAACATGATTTTCTTGCACATCAGCAACTATTTACATAATATCTATTGTATTTTTATAGCATTTGCATTGTATCAGCTATTGTAGTTTATCTTGAGATGATTTAAAGTGTGCAGGAGGATGTGTGTAGATGATATGCAGATACTGCAGCGTTTTATATAAGGGACTTGAGGATCGGCAGATTTTGGTATTCATGTGGGGTTGGGAGTGATACCGAGGGTCAGCTATGCATGATGTGGAAATCACATATGCTGTAACTAAAATTGGTGACTTTAATGGTAGGAAAAGACACAGGCTCAAACCCAGATTTCATGAAATGCTTTTACATTACATATATTAAGGTACCTATGTGAATTTTAATGCTTTTACACTTAACTGACTTTTTCAACTTCTGTTGAAAATGAATTTCTGTTGATCAAATTTTATAAGAATGTCTATGACACTTGTGTAAAACTCCAAACCAGCAACTTCTAGGCTGGTTAGAGAATACTGCATGCAGTAAACTCAACATGCAGACTAAGCGGTTGCCGGAAGCTTTTAGTAAGTAACACGTTTCAAGTGTGTGCTCTATTTTAAAATGTATGTAGATGATTTTATGATTGATAAAATACAAATCCAATATAGAGTATGGTTTAATTGGAGGTGAACTTTTTGCCATTGTAGATTTTTCTCAAATAATGGATTCCCCAAAAAGTGCCTGACTTAGTTCCTGCTTTTCCTCTTAGGCTCTGTCTACAGAATCGATAGAAAGACTCCCGGTGTATAACAAAGCTGCCTGGAAGCATTACAACACCAACCACGAGGCTGACGACTGGTGTGTCCCCAGCAGAGAGCCAAAAGACATGACGACGTTCCGCAGTGCCTAGACACACTTGGGACCCCTGGAGAATCCGGATGTGGCTTTTTATTAAATTTGGAAGGGGTAGTATCAGAACTACGATATACCAAATACTTCATGCGTCGTGTTCACAGTTAACTATTTGGATAGGTAGCATAGGTGGAAGATTAATTTCATTCACACTTGTTGAATCTCATAAAGGACGCAGTTGTACCTATTTTACACCTATATTTTCACAGTTAATTGAACATATTTTTAAGCACCGGTAGTTTTGGTCAGCTTTCTCTTTACGGTAGACTTCAGAAGCGTGAAAGTCTACATTTCTACAGGAAGCTGTGTGGTTGTTTTTTAAAAAAATACTTTTATGTCTGCTAGAAACAGTTCCTTAATACTGAGTAGCCGGTTAGCCATCTCTCTGTTTTAGAGGAGTTCTGCCAGATTTGATTTAGTAACGACAGATGCAATAAGAATGATCCTCAGGCTGCGATTAAGGCAGCAAACAGGCACCCTGTAAGTGTATACAGCCAGCCACCTTTCAGCATCTACATGCATTGTCTTCACTCTGAAGTTAATTCATCGTTTTTTAATTGTATTGTAAAGGATTGTAATGACTAGTTTCCTGCTGAGTTAAGCCAAGATCATGGGCAGTCTACTTTGAATGTGCTTATGATTAATGCAGTGGGAAATTTTTGTACTAAAAACGACCAGCTGCTAAAATTCTAAATTGAATTTAAGAAATTGAGGGCAGAACATTGAGTCCTAGAAACTATACTAATGATTGTTAAGATTACCTGGGGGGGGCTTTTGAGAGGGTTTTTCCGGGTCCTACTCTAGACATACAGAATCAGACTGTAGCCGTAGCCCAGAAATCTCAATTTTTACAACACTTCCTAGATGAGTCTGATGCCTTGCCTAGTTAGAAAATCACACTTTTAAAGTGAGTAGTGAAGATACCACGTTTGCTAAAGCAACAGATCTTTAGGTTTTGGTTTTCATCTATGGAAAGGTCAGACTTCTGGACTCTAATAGACACGAAATGTTGCAATTAGAAGCATAATTAGAAGCAGGAGACAGGTTGACAACAGGAGGAAAGTCACGGAACCAAAGGATTAAAACCATAAATGCACAAATATTGACGACAAACATGTTGTAAAACATATCTATCTATACTTTATCAGGATATCTATCCTTCCTCAGGAAAGAAAGTCACCTTGGGCTTATCACAAAAATCATTTGCATTCATATGGTAGTTTGTAGTGTACAAATTTTTGGTATATCTGGTATATAATGCTGACTCTGTCAGGCTTAAGAAATAACAAACAGGTGGTATCATCTTCGTTTTGAGACTCAAGAGTATGGCCCAAAGCTGCCCCAATGGAGTCAGGTCTCAAGCAATATCTGCTGATCACCGTCAGCCACCTAGCCTAGGAGACCAGGATGCCGCGAGACTTAAGTTGTCAGTCTTCGCTCATCTTTTAAGGTGGCAGGGAAATACATTGAGAATAAATTTTAAAGTAAGATTTTAAATGTTTAGAGAATAGCTATAATACTCAAATGGGGAAATTTATCGAGAAAATACAAGTTGAAACACCTCATTCTCAAAAGGGTTATGTAAGCTTAACAATTCTACACAAATTTGTAAATAGGAAGGGACGTTAAAGGGCTGTTAGCCCTGGACCCTCAGGTAAGAAAGGAGGATCTTGAGGCTGCAAGTGTATGGAGTTTGCCTGGGGTTGATTAGCTAATGTGACCTACGTTGGGAAAAGATCTTTGACCTATTACTCCTTAATTATGCATTTTATGAGAAACAATAGGATATGCCAGTGGATGATTTGTATTAGCTAAATGTGTTACAATTTTTTAGCTTAAAATTACACTTTTCTTGTAGTGATGAAATATTTTAAAATCCTCTGAATCAAAGTGTTTGCTTTCTTTCCTAAATGAAACATTTGTACAACTGACATAAATTTGATATTTTTATTTATGAAACAACCCCCCCCCAACACACACACAGTGAAAATTTCTCTCTTTAAGAGGTAAGAAGTGATGTTTTCAAAGGAGAAGTGAAATCTTTTCCTTTTTAGCTTCTTTTAACGTATAATGGTTTTTTACTTTGTTACTGTGGTTAAGGGACAGAAAATTACATACAAAGTATTTGTGGAGGCGGATGCTTTGATTTTAAATTACTGTGCTACCTGAGAAGTTTTTTAGAGTCTTAAACTCTCTTTCCCACCAGCATTTAGTATGATGCTATGTAGATTTTAAAAATATACTGAAGTGTAAGAAGTGATACTAAGTGATTTTTGTAACCATTTAATGAGTGTGCCAACATATTTTAGGAAGAATCACAAAAAAATAATCTGGCCTATAATTAAAATATTAGCTGGCTTTAGATGTCTTCATACTTAATAGTAATCACTTTCTTACACTGTGAAGTTTTTACATGAAGATGTTGAAGTGGCAGTCAACCCTATTATTTTTTATAAAATGTTTTGTGTATGGTAATAAATTGAAAACATGGATCAACTCTTATCCTGAAAATAAAGTGACCCAATTTAGGTTTTTAAAAATATAATTGTTTTAAAAATAAAGGTCTCTCCTCATCAAGAGTCCACATTTTGTAAATATTCAAGAAGTCGCAGGTAGGTGGCTCATACTGCCCCTCACTACGCTTGGTAGAGGAAGTGTTTTGAACTGAGATTTCCAAATTCTGATGGCAAGAGAAAGTGGTAGAGTTTGTATGGTTTGAGTTATGCTAGACTTCCATTATCCACACATCTGCAGATGACTAACTTACTACGTAAATGAACATTTTCCGTCATGGTGATTTTTTAAGAGGTTATGTGAGTGTACACTTTGAATAACTTTTCACAGCGTAAGTATATAGGAAAAGGCTTAATTTAACCAGCATTGCCCTCTGTTTGTACCAGCTGTATGTAAGTCAGAATTAAACTCCTTTAATCCAAGATGGCTGAGCGCCGAAGAATTGATGCTTTTGAACTGTGGTGTTGGAGAAGACTCTTGAGAGTCCCTTGGACTGCAAGGAGATCCAACCAGTCCATTCTGAAGGAGATCAGCCCTGGGATTTCTTTGGAAGGAATGATGCTAAAGCTGAAACTCCAGTACTTTGGTCACCTCATGCGAAGAGTTGACTCATTGGAAAAGACTCTGATGCTGGGAGGGATTGGGGGCAGGAGGAGAAGGGGACGACCGAGGATGAGATGGCTGGATGGCATCACTGACTCGATGGACGTGAGTCTGAGTGAACTCCGGGAGTTGGTGATGACAGGGAGGCCTGGCGTGCTGCGATTCATGGGGTCGCAAAGAGTCGGACACGACTGAGCGACTGAACTGAACTGAATGAGAGTTGTGTTAGGCTGGTTTGACAACAGCTTTTCTTGAAGAAACTTTTTTTCAGCATACTGTATATGATTAATTTCTGGCCCCCAAATGAATTTTCTTATAGCTAAACCCAGTGCACTTGAAAAAATGTGGTATGAAGAACTTTATATATATCAAAAAAGAACACACCACTGGTTTGGTTAGTCCTGGCATTCCTAAACTACTGCACCTTTTGTTCTACTTTCACATTTGGAGAGAATTAGGCATATCATACCACACACTGCACATTCCTTCAGCAGTCATTAACCATAGGCTTCTAACAGTAAGAAGAATGCCAGTTTTTTAAAATTGTATAACAAGAGATTTAGTCTGTATTCATATATGCATGTCAAATAGTAAGCAATATATTATCATCATTATTACTATTAACACTTTTCCTCACTGGTGCCAATATTATAATTAGTCCAACTATATTACGTTCAGAACAGAGGTTCCATTTTAGTGGAGTTTGGAATGTGTTTCTAAGTCCCTTTATCCTGGGGCAAGATTGCCGATTTTTGCTGCAAAACTTTTCTTGTCTTGGAAAAGCTGTTATTTATACTGAGGAATAGTGGCAGCTATCTTTTACTTTGTTAGGAGATTTTTAAGTAAAACTATACAGTGTTCATCCCAGTAAGGTCAACCAGAGAACTTCCATTTGAATGTTACATTCACTCAGTTAATTTTCTGTGAGTCTATGAGTCAAGACAAGACAGTGTGCTACAGTTGTCACATAGAATACTGCCAGCACTTCAAAACTATAAAATTCCTATACCGCAAAAAATTCCAGGCCAATATCACCGATGAACATAGACACAAAAAGAATAAAAATACTAGCCAATAGTCAACAATGTGTTAAAAGGGTCATACACCAGGATCACATGGGCTTTATCCCAAGGGGGCAGGAATTCTTCAATACCCGCAAATGAATCAGTATGATACACCACATCAACAAACTAGAAGAATCAAAACCATATGATCATCTCAGTAGATGCAGGAAAATTTCCCAAAATTCAACACCCATCTATGATAAAACTCCCGAACATGGACATAGAGGGAACATACCTCAACATGAAAAAGACCACATATGACAAACCCACAGCTAACATCATTCTCAGTGGTGCAAAGCTAAAAGCATATCCTCTAAGATCAGGAACAAGACAAGAAGGTCCGCTGTTGCCACTTTTATTCAACCTAGTTTTGGAAGTCCTAGCCACAGCAATCAGAGAGGAAAAGAAATAAAGAGACTCCAAAGTGGAAAAGAAGTAAAACTCAATTTTCATAGATGACATGATGGTATACATAGAAAATTCTAAAGATGCTACCAGGAAGCTATTAGAGCTCATCAATGAATCGGTTTGATAAAGCAAACCCTCTCTAGCTGTGGAGTGGCAACTTAAATTCTGGAGAAAAAGTTCCCTTTCATCTTAAAAGGGACCCTCAGTGACCAACAAAATAACAAGTGGGAACAATCATTAGATTGTCTGGTGATAGTTCATATTCTGTGGTCCACAGTTGACCTTGATTATTGTTACTGGGTCCCAATATGTCTTCACAAGGACTTAGTTAACCAATGGGAAGGTAGAGCTAAGTCCTTGTAAGCAATGTCTGTCAAACTTTAATGTACATGTGAATCACCTGGAAATCTTGGTAAAACAGGTTCTCATTCATCAGGTCTGCAATGAAGTCTGAGATTCTGCATTTCTAACAAGCTTCTAGGTGATACTGATGCTGCTGATCCGTAGACCACACTTTGAATAGCAAGAGTTTTAAAGCCTGCGGGATAAACTGCTCAGCATCAAAAGGACAAACTGGAGAGGTTAAACTGGTTGAAGTATGAGTAGGGAGTCAGATATAGCTAGTAATTTGATTCTTAGAGTGTTAAAAAGGGCTAGGAGTGATACATTCCTGATATCTGGAGTACTTAGTGGGGTATACCCGTGAGCTTGAAGTCCTATTTCTATTTGTTAACTTATTTTTGGTGAAATCTCAATTTTAAGGATCTTACCCAGTAGAACAGGTAAGTAATAACAGTCCCAGTTAATGCAAGGAAGTGATATGTGTGTGTAATGTTTATCTTCATATCCACTTCATAGGAGGGTCATGGGAGATAACAGCAAATAATAGCAGCTCCACTAACATCCCATTACCTTCTGGTGGTGGTAAGCATGGACCAAATCCTGAAAGCTGTGGCACTTTTCAGCAATGATGGGGCAAAGAGAACTTGGGACAACCTCTTAAGCAAGGTCCAAGGGATACTTTCTCTGGTGACCCTAGATGGTGAACCAGTCTCCAGGATGTGTGTCCTGGAATAACACATCAAAGTCAGCTAGTAATACCTCATATCTGTGACTGGAGCACAGTTTTGCAATAATGCAGCAGACGATTGCAATGATTTAGCATAATACATGACTATCCTGTAAGTAGGTAACTGCTAAGGGTATAGTAAAGGAAATTTTGTTGATAATTTGGTTAAAAAACTGATGCCCTTGTCACTATTAATGGGAAAAGATATTAAAATCAGTATCTGGAAAATTCCTACTGAGATTTTGGTTGTGATGTGTTAAATTTGTAGATCAATATGGGGAAATTTTACATCTTAACAATATTGATACTTTCAGTCTATGAACATAATATATCTCAATTTATTTAAATTGATTTTGGTTCTTTTCAGTGTTTCATAGTTTTCAGCATACAGATTCTGAACATATTAGAATTAAACATAAGTATTTTAATTTTTGGAGCTATTATCAGTTCAGTCGCTCAGTCATGTCCGACTCTTTGCGACCCCATGAATTGCAGCACACCAGGCCTCCCTGTTCATCACCAACTCCCGGAGTTCACTCAAACTCATGTGATGCCATCCAGCCATCTCATCCTCTGTCGTCCCCTCTTCCTCCTGCCCCCAATTCCTCCCAGCATCAGAGTCTTCCAATGAGTCAACTCTTCGCGTGAGGTGGCCAAAGTATTGGAGTTTCAGCTTTAGCGTCAGTCCTTCCAATGAACACCCAGGACTGATCTCCTTTAGAATGGACTGGTTGGATCTCCTTGCAGTCCAAGGGACTCTCAAGAGTCTTCTCCAACACCACAGTTCAAAAGCATCAATTTTTCGGCACTCAGCATTCTTCAATTGACGTACTCCTTTTCCTATTTGGAACCAGTCTGTTGTTCCATGTCCAGTTCTAACTGTTGCTTGCTTCCTGACCTGCATATAGGTTTCTAAAGAGGCAGGTCAGGTGGGCTGGTATTCCCATCTCTAAATATCCTGTAAAAGTCTTTTTCTTTCCAGTTGTTCATTGCTCATACATTTCACCCTTCAAATCTCAAGTTTGTCCCCTCAAAACAAATCATGGCTTCTGGGGTTTTACTGAGGACTAGACATAGCAGAATAAGATAGTTCCATCTGTGTTGACTTGGTCCTTGATGTGCTTCATAATTGAGTAAATGGCAGCATGTCCAGTCTAATGTCGGGCTGCCATGAACTTGACCATGGCTTGCTTTCTAGCCCTCTCCACCTAGACTACCAGTTGTTTACTTCACTTGGGAGGGATCAACAATATCATTTTGCTGTCTCACTCCAGGGCTGTTTGAATTTTCTTGTCTTGTGCCACAATTTGGTGTGATCAGACTATTTTCTAGTTCTGCTTTAACTGAGAATCTGGAGGTTTATATTGATTATGTCCTTATCCAAGCATCATCTGGGGCACACATCTCTGATACCCTCTGCCACTCATCTCCAAAATGACAGACAGGAGATGACATTATTAAGCAATTATAAGAGGTTCAAGATCAGCCCAGACCCTCTGAGCCAGATTATACTCTGTGTGAGCATAAAATTCTATATTATAGATATAAAGCCACTTAGGGGAGGGAGCATCAAGATGGTGCAGTGGGAAGACCTAGAGCTCACCTACCCCCATAAACCCATCAAAAATACACTTCCATGTAGAACAATTCTCTCATAAAACCAATTGAAAACTGGCAAAAGACCACTTACACAACCAAAGCTGAAAAAAAGATTTTCGTGTAACTGGATAGGACCAAAAATTAAAAGGCATCAGGTTGGGATCTGCGCCCGTGGAAGGAATCTGTAAAGCAGGGAAGGTCCACATGGGCAGGCTCTCGCCTTAGGGAGCCCCCTTGCCTGCTGGGAGGTCTGTGGGTCAGAGAAGCTGGAGTGGCCCGGATCTGCTTGCAAGGCGTGTGTACATGTTGCCTTGCTAGCAATCAGAGTGGAGAGAGACCAGTGCTGACAGCTGCCACCTCACCACCCTTTTCAGTCCCAAAGGTGTGTGGAGCAGGGCAGCTAGAATGTAGAGCAGGTAGATATTAAATCTCCAGCAGAGAGGCCCTAGGATAGGACTCTGTCTAATTAATTGTGTGGAGACAGCCTGGAGGGCCTGGGGTATGGTTCAGGCTGAACCTCAGAGCCCCGTGTCCACACACGCACAGGGAGACAGGTCCAGCACTGGTACCCACTGTCAGCGCATGTGGTGGGGGATTTTGTCAACCCACACACAGGGCTGCTGCTGCTGCTGCTAAGTCGCTTCAGTCATGTCCAACTCGGTGCGACCCCATAGACAGCAGCCCACCAGGCTCCCCCGTCCCTGGGATTCTCCAGGCAAGAACACTGGAGTGGGTTGCCATTTCCTTCTCCAATGCATGAAAGTGAAAAGTCAAAGTGAAGTCACTCAGTCGTGTCTGACTCTTAGAGACCCCATGGACTGCAGCCTACCACGCCTCTCCGTCCATGGGATTTTCCAGGCGAGAGTACTGGAGTGGGGTGCCAATGCCTTCTCCACAGGCCAGTGCCATGCATATCTCTGAGCAGACAGTCCCTGGAGAGGAATACATAGTGGTTTGTTACCCAGTGGGAGCTCTCCAGCACCACCCACCCGGCACTGTAACTTGAGGCCAGATCTGGTGTGGACAGGTCTTGGGAGAGGCCTGTGTGCAGGCAGCTTAAGTCCCAAGTGGTAGCACAATCACTTCCATTCCTGCAACTACAGCAGCCGGGCCCTAGCACCAGCCCACTCCACACTATAGCTGACAGGTTTTCAGCTTTTCTCTGTTGAGTGTCCTGTTGGCTATGTGTCTGAGGCCAAATGACACCAAAGGAAACCATCAACAAAAAGACAACCTATATAATGGGAGAGAATACTTGCAAATGATGCAACCAACAAGTGGTTAATATCCAAACAGCTCAAATGATTCAATATCAAAAAACCCAACCTATTCACAAAATGAGCAGAAGACCCAAACAGACATTTCTCCAAAGAAGACATACAGATAGCCAACAGGCACATGAAAAGACACTTGACGTCACTAATTATTAGAGAAATGGGAGTCGAATCCACAATGATGTATCACATAACACTGACCTGAATGGCTATCAAAAAAATCTACAAATAATTAGATGCCAGAGAGGGTATGTGGAAAAGGAACCCTTGTACGTTGTTGCTTGGAATGTAAATTGGTGCAGCTATTGTGGAAAACAGCATGGAGGTTCCTTAAAAAACTAAAAATAGAGCTACCATATTATCTAGCAATCCCAGTCCCAGGCATACATTCAGAGAAAACTCTAATTCTCTAATTTGAAAAGATATATGCACCCCTCTATTTACAATAACCAAGATATGAAAAAAAACCAAGTACCCATCAACAGATGATTGGTTTAAGATGTGGTACACATCCAATGAAATATCACTCAGCCATAAGAAAGAATGAAGTAATGCTATTTGCTGCAACATGAATGGACCTAGAGATTATCGTACTAAGGGAAGAAAGTCAGAGAAAAACAAATAACACATGTGGAATCTAAAAAATAATACTTTTTAATTTTTTAAATTAATTTATTTTAATTAGAGGCTAATTACAATATTGTGGTGATTTTTGCCATACATCAACATGAATCTGATGAATCTATATACAAAACCCAAACTAGAAACTAAACTTATGGTTGCTGCTGCTGCTGCTGCTGCTGCTGCTAAGTCGCTTCAGTCATTACCGAAGGGCAAAGGGAAGTATGGATAAATTGTGAGTATGAGATTAACAGATATGATCTACTACACATAAAACAGATAAACAACAAGGATTTACTGTATAGCTCAGGGAACTCTATTCAATATCTTGTAATAACCTATAATGGAAAATAATCTGAAAATACATATAACAAATTACTTTGTTGTATGCCTAAAACTAATATATATATAT
>SJYT01040950.1:59476-92784 GCA_006410635.1 Cephalophus harveyi
CTAATATTTTTAATCAGCTATATTTCCATTAAAAATACATAAAACATTTAATTTTGTGAATATCTTCATGGGTGGGATCTCTGGTGCCCCCTCTAAGATAGGTTAATGGCTAAGCATTCTTCCTGGGAAGTGATGCCGGGAAGAATGCAGGCCAGTTTAACAAGTGATGGAGTATATACTCCAAATAATATTGACTGTAGTGTAATGACCCCCCCAAAGAAATGGTGTTGTTGTGAAACCAAGCTTTTGCCTGGTCTTCCGATAAAATGTTCTGAGGTTTCTTCTCTCTTAGGTTTAAATTCTCAGTCAGTATCCATGACATCCACATGGCAAGGAGGATGTAGTAAGTCATACAGCCATACCATCTCTTGAATGGCCTTCTCTAGTTTACTAAATCTCCATATTGTGAGTCGTGCTTCCTCAAGTGTACTTTGCTGCCAGAAGACAGACAGTAACCTGCGTGTTAGCGATCAGAAAACCTGCACTAAGAAACGTGAAGAAACAAGTCCTACGAGATGTCCCTTATGCTGCTGTGAATCACGCAAGTCTGTCTGCCTTTCAGAGGGCATCGCGGTTGCAAGGAGCACGTTTGGGAAATGGCATTGGTGTTCATGCGACAGGAAAGTCAACTGCCTAGATTTTAGTGCTCAGAGGTGGCGATACACAGTGGCGATTTTTTCCTCTTTCCCTTTGTTGTTGTCGCTTTTACTTTTTCTTCTTGAGATGAAAGTCATGTAACCTAAAACTAACCATTTTAATGTAATTCAGTGGCATCCAGTACAGCTGTACAAACACTGTTTCTCTCTAGTTCCAAAACATTTTCATCACCCTGAAGGAAGCCCTGCGCTATTAAGCAGTGGTGGTTTCTTTCTCATGTCAGTTTTGTAGTAAGATTTGGGATATTATTCCTGGGAGCTTATCCTAGAGTCATGTTCTGCAGTGGTAAATTACCTAAGGGTGAAAATATACAAGGGTAATCCTATAGAACAGTTTGTGCCTAGTTTTGTTTGTGGATATTTTATCCCCCAGAGGAACGTTTTAAACCAGCCAAAGACTAAACCAATATGCTTACATTTTGGGTCCATTTTAAATTCAAAATCCAACATCATCAGTTCAGTTCAGTTGCTCAGTCGTGTCCGACTCTTTGCGACCCCATGAATCGCAGCACGCCAGGCCTCCCTGTCCATCACCAACTCCCGGAGTTCACCCAAACTCATGTCCATCGGGTCAGTGATGCCAGCCAGCCATCTCATCCTCTATCGAACATAGTAAGTGCATTTTTTTTTAAATTTTGTGTTTGGAAATTCAATCAAACGATTGTGAAAATATAATTGGGTAAGTTATGTGTATAGATCTTTCTCAAATCCCTGCTGTTCATACTTTTCTCCAAGATATAGTTTGACCCAGTCATGAATGATGGCTTCAACATGCCCCTGGTTATCTTGGCATTCCTGGGTTTGCCTCAGACAAGCATAAGATGTGGCGTTAGCCTGAGGCAAGCCAGCTCTCACTGCGCAGGCAGTGTCATCACTGCGGCTACAGTCTGCCCCACGGTGCCAGGCTCTGTGTGCTTTCTGACTACTGGAATGAAGTGAAGTGCTCTTCCCCAGCAGTCATGTGACGGTGAACCGAGGAGTATGGCACTTGGAATGAGGTTGGCCACGCTCCACGTAGAGGCTGATCCCATGTCTAGCCATAGTGGGACCAGCCCTACATGAGCGGGTTGGGCAGCAGTCAACTTTAAGGACCTTGCAGGCAGCAGGTGAGGGATGGGGAGCAGAAAGAAGGGGATCTCCCAGAAAGAGAATAAGAATTGGCAACTGACATTTGGAATCTGCAACTTTCCGTTCAGGACAGTGTATACTTCCTCTCCAGTATGTTTCTTGGGCAATTATCTAGAAAAAATTACTTTTGAAGGGAGCTATGTTCAGTGGTAGACCATAGTTGTCCAAGTCCTATGAGATGGTATGTAGTTTTCATAGTGTAAAGCAAAAATTTCAGTAATTAGCTAAGGATTACTAATAGTGGCCTAGCTAATACTTGACTCACCTGAGGGTAAGATGCCTAAGGCAAAAAGGTCAATTCAAAAATTCCATGGTACTTAATTGCATGTTTATGAGTCACTGTATTTTTAGTCTGTCCATGTGAAACCAAATCCATGTTTATCAAAGGCTCCAAACTTGCTTTTTTATTTATTTTGAATTTGTTTCTTTGCTTGTTCCATTTCCTTCTGTTTGATTAAAGTCATTAGTATTCTTGTGTATTATATAATTCATCTGTGTGTGAGGCACCTAGGCCTTTTGAGAAAAAATAACAAGCTATTTGAATATGAAAGTGAAAGTGTTAATCGTTCAGTCGCGTTGGGCTCTTTGTGACCCCATGGGTTGTAGCTTGCCAGGCTCCTCTGTCCATGGAATCATCCAGGCAAGAATACTAGAGTGGGTTACCATTTCCTTCTCCAGGAGATTTTCCCAACCCAGGGATCAAACCTGTGTCTCCCACATGTGTAGGCAGATTTTTTACTGTCTGAGCCACCAGGGAAGCCAGGTGTATATAAGATTTGCTGTTTAATGAACATGTATTTTTTGAGTGTCTGCTGTAGAGCAGGCTTAATGAAAGGCACTAGGCCTAAAAAAGACAAGAAAAGCACCCTCCTCAGATGGCTTTCCTAGGTCATGGAATTAAATTTCTCTGTCCCAGTATCATTGAATTGCCACTCAGTTGATTGGATTCCTTTTTTATTAGAATGTTTGGAGGCTCATGGATAATTGGATATTTTCATAAACCACATTAAAGTGTATACTTTTAAATTTCTATAATGAAAAAAGAATGTAAGTCCCAAATCATGGATTATTGTGAGTTATTATAAAAGCTGAAAATATTCTTGCCTCAGACCTGTTTCTTCAAGTTAATAAAGGGTGCCTTTGAAAGCACCCTAAATGCACTTTTAATTTCCAATCAGCAGATAGCAGCAGTTGAATTCAAAACAAAGATACAATAGTGTTCTGTTTAACACTATAATAAGCACACTCAAAATTTTTAGAAAATGATTCTTAAGTGAAAACAACACATTCGAACTGAAGATTCTCCTATTTGTCTCAGAAGGGGGAACACTGCAATTCTTTGATCAAGTATCTTTAATTGAACAAAATAAAGGACTGATTTTACCACTCCTCAGTGTACTTAAACAACTGGCCTTTTCCCTATTAAGTATCATATTAAACAATCCAAGATTTTCTTTTCAATAAAGGAAATAACATTTACATTTTTCTCTGATTAACTTTTACCAGGAGCACTGTAATGAAGTTAATTTGATTTACTGCAATTTATAGTGTTACTGCTGCCAGCATTACACTAGCCAATGCACCCTATAAAATCAAGAGCACACAGAAGAAATACTCCCAAACGATTCGGAGATGTAAAACAGGAAACATTCTTGAATACTAGGTTTATAAAATGAATATATGCATTTACTTAAATGTTCATCATCATTGGAAGGCGTGTTTATCCTATTTGTATTTGTGTATGAGACCGATACAACTGTAAAAATACAAACACGTATCCAGAGTATTGGGGCTGCCCTGGTGGCTCAGTGGTAAAGAATCCACCTACCAATGCAGGAGACACCAGTTCGATCCCTGGGTCAGGAAAATCCCCTGGAGAAGGAAGTGGCAACCCACTCTAGTATTCTCGCCTGGGAAGCCCCAGGACAGAGGAGCCTGGGGGCACTACAGTTCATGAGGCTGAAGGTCGGACATGAATCAGTGACAAAACAACAACAATCTGGGGTATTATTTCAATAGCAGAAGATGTTTCTATTTTCTAGACTCCATGTATGATAGGACCTTGGGGTTTGAGTTGCATAAAAAGTGAATCATTTGCTTTCAATAATCTGAAAAGAGAACCAATAAAATCATAAATTTGGGATGAAAGAAAGAAAAACCAATAAACAAGGCCCTCAGCGTTACACTTAGCAATGGTTTAGATTCACGATAAACAAGTCCATAATAGTTAAATCCTGAGTAGAAGATAGTTCACACTCTGCAAATGTCTCAAATTACTAGTAAAAGCTGCATATTATATGTGACTCTCTTGTTTAATGTTTTCCTTTTTCCTTTAAAAACAGCCAGAGAAAAACTACAAAATATCAAAACTCAACCAGCATGAATTAATCTACATGGTTCTTTAAACATGAAATTTGTAGCCTGAAAGCCAAAAAAAGAATCTCCAGGCCCAGATTGTTCACAGGAAAATTCTATCAAATGTTTAAAGGAAT
Source organism: Cephalophus harveyi (assembly GCA_006410635.1). NCBI lineage: Eukaryota > Metazoa > Chordata > Mammalia > Artiodactyla > Bovidae > Cephalophus > Cephalophus harveyi. The sequence goes on from SJYT01040950.1 coordinate 63,753, forward strand.
TAATGTATGTTTTACATAAACAAATTAATGTTTTATATACTCTTCCAGAAAATAGAAGGAAAGGGGGCACTTTCCAAATCATTTTATAAAGCCAGTATTATTCCAATACCAAAACCAGACAAAAACAGTACAAAAAGCAATCTACACACCAATTTCTCTCAAGAACTTAGATGCGGAACTTCCCTGGTGGTCCAGTGGTTGAAAGTCCACCCGCTAGTACAGGGGAAACAGGTTCCACTGGTCCAGGAAGATCTTGTATCGCACAACTGCTGCTGCTAAGTCGCTTCAGTTGTGTCCAACTCTGTGCGACCCCATAGACGGCAGCCCACCAGGCTCCCCGTCCCTGGGATTCTCCAGGCAAGAACACTGGAGTGGGTTCCCATTTCCTTCTCCAATGCATGAAAGTGAAAAGTGAAGTCACTCAGTTGTGTCCGACCCTCAGCGACCCCATGGACTGCAGCCTTCCAGGCTCCTTGATCCATGGGATTTTCCAGGCAAGAGTACACAGGCAGGGCAACTAAGCCCATGTGCCACAACTACTGAAGCCCAAGCACCCTAGAGCCTGAGCTTAACAATAAAAGAAGACACCGTAATGAGAAGCCTGTGTACTCCAACTAGAGTGTAGCCCCTGCTTGCCGCAGCTGGAGGAAGCCCATGTGCAGCAACGAAGAAACAAAAAAGAACTTAGATGCAAAATCCTTGATAAAATATTAGCAAAGCAAATCCAACAATTTGTAAAAAAAAAAAAAAAGCATATACCATTACCAAGTGGCATTTATTTCACATAGGCAAGGATAGTTCAACATTAAAAAACAAAAATCGACATAATCCACCATATAAACAGGCTGGTGCTGCTGCTAAGTCACTTCAGTCGTGTCCGACTCTGTGCGACCCCATAGACGGCAGCCCACCAGGCTCCTCTGTCCCCAGGATTCTCCAGGCAAGAACACTGGAGTGGGCTGCCATGTCCTCCTCCAGTGCATGAAAGTGAAGAGTGAAAGTGAAGTCGCTCAGTCATGTCCGACTCTTAGCGACCCCATGGACTGCAGCCTATCAGGCTCCTCCACCCATGGGATTTTCCAGACAAGTATACAGGCTGAAGAAGAAAAATCAATGATAGGAAAAGCATTTGACTAAATCCAACCTTATTCCAAATAGTCAGGGATCCACACCTTGGGAGCTGGTAGTGTTGACTCCACTCTCAGGCAGCTTTTCCTGTTCTTGATATACTCCCTATTGGGCTGTATCCCGAAGGCCTGCAAGCCTTGTAGTTGCCCAGCCTCAAGACCAAAGAAAGAGCCCAGAGATGGCAACCGAGACATCAATGGTTATTGGATAGGGGATCTTACACCCACCTCTGAAGCAAAAGGTCCCGGAGCAACATCCCACTGTAGATGGCAGACAGGACATGGCGTCTAGTGGGTGTGGGAGGTAGGAAGCTATCATTTACAGGCAGAACTGATGTCAGATTGGCTCATCAGTTACCAGGGAAATCACCATCTAGGGCATGTCCCTAAAATCTCCTCAGATTAGCAACCCTCACAACCATCCCGAGGGCAGATGTATCCCTTTAATAAACTAGCAGGTGGGGTCATTCTAGAACAATCGATAGGTGGCAGAAGGGGAGGGGAAATCATGTTCACCAGGCACTGGTCAAGCAGGAGATGTACAGAGAGCAAGAGAATAGCCATTCTGAGTGGCCTGACGGTACCCTACATAAGAAAATTGTATTTCATATCCATTGACTCAGATTTCAAAAGAAATACATGAATGGAAATGGTATAAATCAAACCCAGATTTATCATAATTTTCCAAATCATGTGTTAGAAATGTGATCCTTTTCACCTAGAGAAAATAGTACTTTCTCTAAATAAATAAAGTAGTTACAAAGTTCATAATTACTCCTATGGTATACACTTTACTGGACTAAGCTAATAAACACTGTAACATTTCTGTTCCCAAGATCCGCCATTGTACATTAACATTTGAATGAACACATTCATTATATAGCCAGGATAGCAATATCCAGATCTAGTATTAATGTACTTCCTGGCTAAAGCTGAAACTCTTAAGAGCAATTAACTAATTCATGAGTTAATATTGTTTAGACATCAGCCTTTAGAACTAAATGGGATAATGTATGTAAAATGCTTAGCACATTTCCTGCCATAGAGTCGGTGCTCAATAAATGATAGCCACTAATATCAGTATTATCAAGTAATGATGCCATGAGTTTTTCTACATTGAATATTACCACTTGTAAAAAACTTTTTTTAATGTAAAGCATTTTCAAGCTATGGATACATTGCTCAAATCCATAGTCTTATATGATGGAAACATTTGCTTGCTTTCAAAAGCCCAGTCACTACTCTAGCAATCCAAAGTCAATTAAAATAGTTACTAATAGTTCAAGGCTATGGTTTTTCCTGTGGTCATGTATGGATGTGAGAGTTGGACTGTGAAGAAGGCTGATCGCCGAAGAATTGATGCTTTTGAAGTGTGGTGTTGGAGAAGACTCTTGAGAGTCCCTTGGACTGCAAGGAGATCCAACCAGTCCATTCTGAAGGAGATCAACCCTGGGATTTCTTTGGAAGGAATGATGCTAAAGCTGAAACTCCAGTACTTTGGCCACCCCATGCGAAGAATTGACTCATTGGTAAAGACTCTGATGCTGGGAGGGATTGGGGGCGGGAGGAGAAGGGGACGACCGAGGATGAGATGGCTGGATGGCATCACTGACTCGATGGATGTGAGTCTGAGTGATCTCCGAGAGATGGTGATGAACAGGGAGGCCTGGCGTGCTGCAATTCATGGGGTCGCAAAGAGTCGGACACGACTGAGCGACTGAACTGAACTGAACAGTTCTTCCCTGTAGTGGACTTCAGTCATCTACATACTTTATATGCATGTCACTAAAAACAAATGCTACCATCCAGCATTTTACTTAAACATGTGGCAGTTGGGTACTGGGGGAAGCTGACACCGAGACAGAGTTAGGAGGGCAAAGCTGATTGAGGGGTAGCCAGAGCAAAGTTCAGAGATGAACTGGGGAGGAAACAGCACTGGGGGAGAGAGTCTCAGACTATGACATCGGGCCTGGTAGTCGTGGCTAAGAGCATAGTGGGGAGCTCAAGAGCAGAGCTTGCCCGTTAGGATCCCCACTAAGGGCAGGAATGGCCGCTAGCTTCCCCATGCCGAGCCAGAGACCGAGGTCTACCTGGATGAGTGGCCTTGGTTTGAAGGCTGAAGCAGAGTCTGAAGGCACCCACAGATGGAGCTTGTTGGCTAACTGCACTTTTTACAGCTGATGAGAGATTCTTACATAATGAGGTATGGGGAAGTCATCCTGAGTCACACACAAGTTAACTTGAATTTTATGCTAACACATTCTGTCTGCAGCCTATCAAACATACATTGTACATCTGCTTTAATTATTAAAGCAGAGAAGAATGTCCATGTTGAAGACAAAAATTAAATGTCTCCTTTCCTGGGATGCCCATGCTGGTTTTCCTTCAGTGATAAAACTTCCTTTCCCGGTGTCAAGGCCACACTGATTTGCTGTGTATGTGCTGATCGGCTTTTGGTTTTTCTTTTATTTTTAACATTTAAGGAACGTACCACTGACTCCTTTGATGTTCTTTGTTCTGACAAGATATACAACTGTACTGAAAAAACATGTTTCTCCAGAGTAGTTCTTCTGAGTTATCTAAGAGGCTGTCTCCTGGGCTATATCCTCAGTGTGGTTCAAATAAAACTCTTTCTTATTTCTGTTATAGATGGTTTGTTGATTATATCTGTCGATCCAGCTAAGTGGTAAGTTTTTTTTCTGGAGGGAGACTTGAACAGAACATGCCCATAACATCCTTAGGAGACACACTGGAGAAGACATGTAGAAGTAAAACTCCTATTTGACTTTTTTTTTTTTTTGGCTGTGCCAGGTCCCAGCTGCTAAATGCAGGATATTTAGCTGTGGCATGTGGAATCTAGCTCCCTGACCAGGTATCGAACCCTGGTCCCATGCACTGGGAGCAGAGACCTAGCCACTGGTCCACCAAGGAAATTCCAACTTTTTTTTTTTTTGAATTTTAGCTATGAGTGACAAATGCTATTTCTTTTTATTGTTTTCTCTAATGTATTTCAGAAACTGAAGTGTTTTATTTTATTCCACTGTTGGCCATAGTGTGAGCCCTACACACTCCCTTCCCTTTCACCTCAAAGGGAGCGCCTTTGTATGCAGCCTAGGTTAAAGATCAGGCTGGATCTGCTCCCAAATCATCTTCTTCGGATTCAACTCCTTGTCAGGCTCTCCAGGGAAAGCATCAAAAGTAATTCTGTCCCCAGGAACAGATCCATTAGGAGGTGCCAAGATTTCCACTTTCTCTGGTGAACTTGCACACATCACTGTTGCCTGAGATACTACTCCCCTCATCTTTGCAGGTTTCAGGTTACAAAGTAAAACCACCATCCGATTTTGCATCTGTTCAAGAGGAACATGATTCACCAGGCCATTGACCACCGTTCTTGGGGCAATTTTTCCAACATCTATTTCTACATACAAAGAATCTGCATCAGGGTGTTTTCTGGCAGTGATGATACAACCAATTCAAAGATCCAGACGGGAAACATCAACAGGCTTAGAGTCAGCACTTCCTGCTACTGGTTACTGCTTTTTCTCCTTTTTCTCTCCTTTCTCTTCAGCTTTCTCTTTCATCTTCTTTTCTTCTTCTCCTCCTCCTTTTACTTGCTCTTTAGCACCAGAAGATATGGTTGTTATTGGTATAGACTGTATCTCATTTTCAGAAACTGTAGAATCAGTTTTTAGTGGAGTACCAGATGGAAGTGGTATTTGTTTTACTCCATTTTGAATTTCTGCCTTAATTAGCTCTTGTTTCAATCCTTCAATTTCTTTCTTCAATTTAGCATTTTCAACTCGAAGTTTCTTCTCTTCTCTCAAAGTTGCCTTCAAAATTGCTTTCTCCTTAAGAAGAGCAACTTGCTGCTTAAGATATTCAATAATTTGATCTGCTTCTGCACCCTTCTGCTCCAATCTCTTCAGAACACCATCACCAGTTGCCATTTTTGCCAAGAGACGGCAGAAAATCATGTATCGGTGGACTGAGGCACCTCAGCAGCCTCGGCCAAGAGCAGGTAAGGAGCGCCTCTGCCTCACGAAGGCAGTGAGAAAGGACCCAATCCAACTTTTTAAAAATTTTTGCTGTCAAATGCCTTCCTTACTTAATTGGTTTCACTAGAGAAAGGTAGTTTTTTAATCATGCTTCTGTGGAACACCTGTCAGACAGAATTATGTAATAATCACCTGTTTCTAATTTGGTAATATTTAGGGAAAAAAATCATAAAAAAATCCTGCTAATTTGTTTGTTGGAATTAGATCCAATATTCATGTTTTTCTGAAAACATGTTTAATTCTGAGAAAAGGAGCACAATTTTCATTGTTTAGCCACCAGAACAAAATTTAGAACTCCTCTGTTGCTATTAAAAGTAAATAATAGAACTTTCCCAAAGATAATATGCAAAAACCATCTTTAAGATAATTATATAAAGACTTTTTAAAATAAAAAATCCATCATGCAAAAGAATAAGCTCAGTTATCAATCAGTCATATAACATTGACTATACAAGGAAAGTAAAATACAATGTCATTGGAAAAGACTCTGATGCTGGGAGGCATTGGGGGCAGGAGGAGAAGGGGATGACAGAGGATGAGATGGCTGGATGGCATCACTGACTTGATGGACGTGAGTCTGAGTGAACTCCGGGAGTTGGTGATGGACAGGGAGGCCTGACGTGCTGCGATTCATGGGGTCGCAGAGTCGGACACGACTGAGCGACTGAACTGAACTGAACTGAAGGGAGTAGGGCCCATAGTTCTTTGTGGTTAAACATCATTCTTAAATTAACAAGCACATCTCCTAAGTCTTATTTTGCTGTATGAGAATTCATCCATTTAGTCAACAAACATTTATGAAGTGCCTACAATGTAAGGGCATTGTAAGTAGACAACTATGAACAGGTGATTTACAAAGAAAAATGCAGGTAGCCAAATCACGTATAAAAAAGTGATCAATCTCTTTAGTAAATAAAATAGAAATTAAGACCCCATTTGAAATACTGTTGATATGTGGCTCAGATGGTAAAGAATCTGCCAGCAATGCAGGAGACCCTCGTTCGATCCCTCAATCAAGAAGATCCCCTGGAGAAGGAAATGGCAACCCACTCCAGTACTCTTTCCTGGAGAATTCCATGGACAGAGGAGCCTGGCGGGCTACAGTCCATAGGGTCACACAGAGTTGGGCACTACTGCGCGACTAACATTACTACTAAACACCTGTCAAAGCCAAGGATGAGAATGTGGAAAAACATGAATTTTCAGTGTATATTATGATGTACGGTATGTGTAAATTTATAAGTCACTTTTAAAACTAATTTGGCAATTTCTTGTAAATCTACCTAGATTCCAAAATTCCACTCCTATGTATACATCCTTGAGAAATCTGCACATATTTTGGAATGTTCATAGCAGCACTTTCTGTAGCAGCAGAAACAATTGGAAATATCCCCCAAATCCAATGTCAGGAAATAAATTTTAATAGTCTATTTACTCAATGAAGTAATAGTCAGCAGTGAAAATCAGTGAACTACAGCTACCCACAAGGATGAGCCTTAGAAACATAATTTTGAGTGAAAAGCAATTCCCAGAAGATTCATACTATAATGAGACCACCACTCAAAAACAAACAAGACAAAATGTGATGCTAAGGCATGTGTAAAACTATGTGTTTTCAAACGTGAGAGGCTGATAAAGGCAAAACTCAGGCAGATGGTTACATGGGCAGGATAGCAAGGGAGGAGAATGTGGGTTAATGTCAAATTTGAAGATTTTGTGCTGGATAACAAATTCATGGAGAGGCATAATATCATGCCACATAATTTACATATGTTACATATATGTTCTTTAATGACTTACAAATATTTTAAAATTATTTGGATACTTAAAAATATTTCTTTATCAAAGTATAGTTGATTTACAAGGTTGTTTTCATTTCAGGTTTATAATAAAGGACTCAGTTATACATATAAAAATTTGGAAAAAATTTAAAGCAATGAAATAATGCTACCTCTTGGATAGCCTATTTCTATATCTAAATTGGTTTATAGCAGAACTGACAGTGAAACCCAGATTTGTCTCCCAGGCTAGTGATCTTGAAAATAGACTTTAAAATAAAACAGAATAGTTACATTACATGTTCTCACTGAAGTGCTCTTTTTAAAATTTATTAAAATAATGATTTGTTATTATAAAAATTCAAATACTTAAGAATATTAAATGAGAATAAATTCTCATTTAATTTATTCTGCACTTCTCAAATCACACAATTCCATTCCCCAGATATGACTGCTGTTAATACACTAATGTTTTCCATGCATATATGAACATATGTGTATTTATATACTTATATATGCCAAACATATCCTTTTAAAAAGAAAAACACAAAACCTCTTTGCCTATAGAAACTCTTCAATAACTTATTGTTTTATTTGACAGTGACATTTTTCATGTCATGATTTTATCCATAAATCACCCTGAATATTTTTAGGGGTTTTATGGTTTTCCATTGTATTGGATACATTGGTTGAATTTAAATACTGACTTGATGAGAGGTATTTAAGTTATTGCCTATTAGGGGCATTAAATGAGACTTTTCTATGTCAGTTTCAGCTGAGGCTTTCAAGTCTTCAAATGAAACAGAAGGTGCCAACTACCCCTACAATCTGAAGTGATCTCCTAGAACTCTTAGGTGAGACTTGCAGAGGAGGTCTCTATAAACTGGTTGGGGACCTGAAGTCATCATCCATCTTAAGATATAAAAGTAGTGAAGTTTATATGATTGAAAAATAAAAGCTAAAACCTTAGAAGGAGATGACATTTTGAAAAACACTAAAGACGAAGCAAGGAGTCATTTTACTTTACTGAAATAAGATGGCCAAAAGGTACAAACTTCCAGCTATAAATAAATAAGACACGAGGATGGAGTGTACAGCATGCTGACCCTAGTTACTACCAGATTGCATATGTAAAAAACTGCTAAGAGAATAGATCTTAAAAAGAAAAATTGATGGGCCAGGAGACACTGGTCTAATGTTTGGACAATGATGGTAACAAGCTATACAGTAAAGGTTAAAACACTCCATTCCTATTTTGCTTCACTTTCATAATCATTATCAGACAGGAGAGAGTAGAAGTAAAACTGGTTCAAGAGAACTGAAGCCAAAAATGAGCAGAGTGAAAAACGTATACGCACCAGGAATCTCTAAAATAATGTATCTCCAAACTTGGAAAATTTATGTTTGATGCAGAATTATGAGTTCTCAAATTACAAGCTCAGTTATGTGGATGTCTTAGATTGGGTTTCCTGGACACAGAATGAAAGCAAGAACTGAGTTAGAAATTTTACTGGGGGGAGTTCTTAGGAGATAAACCTGGAAGGAAGTGAGGGAGCCAGTAATGGGCAGAGCAAGAAGCTTTCCTGCAAAGTGGTTGCATTCAGCTGACTGATTCTCAGACAATCCTTCGGAGAATTCTAGAATTAGGCTGGCTCTTCAGAGTTGTCTCAAACTGAGGTGAGATGGTGGGGCCACTTTATTCTTGCATCAGTTAGTACTGGACAGAGGTCACTTCCTGGCGCGGGGGTGGGGGGCATAGGTTCTGAAGATGGTATTCCCAGCCGCTGGAGATTTGATGAACTGACACTAGGAAGGGAATCTGGGGGAAGTAACACAGTATCTACTTGTACTCACTAATTTCTGTTTTAAGCCTCTATTTTAGCATGACTTTCAACTTCTGTGTTATGCTCAGGCTCAAGGGATATCATTCTGCCGGGTCCCAAGTTGCCCTAGGAAGAGCAGGGCTTTGTGAGGCTATCTTTGGTTGCCTGGACACATCATTTAGATACTTCCACCCGTTCTGCTCCTTCTGGGTAGGAGAAAACCCTCACGTCTTGCATCTTTCTCAAGGGCACCAATGTTTTCTTCTGGTCTTGGATTTCCAAACATACAGAGGGTTTCTCCTTTCTTTTTTTCTAATCTGAACAAATTCGTGTAGCTCAACAGACCACAGGTAGAGATGAAGAGAAGCAGGGGGTGTGACAGCAAGAAAAGCAGACTGACTGCGGGTAACACAGCATTCCCCATCTAACTTTTATGACTTGAGTTCCCTCTGGGCTGAGGGTTTTTTTTTTTTTTTTTTTGGAATGTCCAAAAGCACAAGCTTCAGAGATTTAAAAAACTTTTTCTTTGCTTTTCTGCTGTAACAACCTGTCCTGGAGGCAATGAATGCATTGACTAAATGAATAAAGTCAAAAAGTTAAAGAAATTCAGGAAAGAAAATCTTAGGTAACATCTCAGAATATTATCCTGCCACAATTACATCCAAGGATCCTCCCAGGCCCTGTGGATGAGATCAATGGAACCTTGTAATAGTCTTTGATGGTTCAGGGAGAAAGAAAAGATGACCCAGTGATCAAAGTCAGAGAAGAGTCTCCCTTAAAGTAGGAAGAAAGAGGATGCTGCAAACCATAGACTGATATTAATGTTCCACTTAGAGAAAATGCCAGACAAAGCTCATCTTGGTTTTTTTTCAATTCTTTGTTTTGGTCCAGCAAAGGCCTTGAAATAAGGTATCTGGACTCCAGCAAATAATTGACTTGTCTCCTGAGATATCACTGTGAATAAGATGCATAAATGGGGACCAGAAACCAAAGGGCCTGAAAAATTTATAATACAATGAACAACTATCCCCAGTGAAAATAGGAACATGGCCAAAGTCAAGTAGTCAAGGTACAGCTGGTTAAGGCAACTATGACACATGCAGAGAGTTGGACAGAACAGAGGACACGATACTTGAGGAAGTGGAACCCCAGGAAGCCAGGTCATCTGGAAATGAGAAATGTAGCATCTGCCACGTGGAGGCTAATTGATTCTCCAGGCAAGAATATTGGAGTGGGTTGCTGTGCCCTCCTCCAGGGGACCTTCCTGACCCAGGGATCAAAACTGTTTCTTACATTTCTTGCATTGATAGGTGGGTTCACTAGCGCCACCTGGGAAGCCCCAAAAGAAAAACAATCAGGGCAAATTTCTTTTTTTTTTAACCACTAATAAAAGTTATGATATGTAGTCATAAAACACCTAAGCATGAATTCATAACTCACGTTCCAACAGGGTAAGGCAGGTCATTTCTCCTTTATGATTTAATGCCAAGTAGATTTTAAACTTAGCTTTCCACAGGAGACCTATAAACCTCAGTGTAGGTTAAGATCGAAATCCAACGATGCTATTTCAAAGATAAAATAGTAATGAACATATGGTTATGAGAAAAATCTGACATTCTAAACTGACAAAGTGGAAACGGTTTAGTCACCCCACTCAACAGCATTAAGTGAGCAGGAGGTTGCTCATTTGAGTTTGATAAGTTGACTTTCTCTCCTTCAGCTCAACCAAAAGTCTAGACCAAAATTTGGTGAGGAATTAAAACTTATACTAGCTTTGGTTACAGCTGTTAAATTTGGAGCTCAACTCCTTACACCTGTCATCTGGTATCAGGAGCTACTGATACCAGGAACTGTTTCACTCAGGAGCTACTCCTGTGACATCTGTTGGGGAGGCCCATCCTAAGATCGTGGTCTTTTGACTGAGGATCCCTGCCAGAGGGTGACTCTGGCTGGCCAGAGTTCCCTTCCACCTGGTGACTGTTAAAATTGTATGCCGACCTGACTGGGCTAAGAGATGCCCAGATCGCTGGCGAAACACTATTTCTAGGTAAGTCAGTGAGCATCTTCAGAAGAGATTAGCATTTAAATTGGGAGACTAAGTGAAGGAGACCACCCTCACCAGTGCAGGTGGGCACCATCTGATCAATTAGGAATGGAGTAGATCAAAGAGGCAGAGGAAGGGCAAATTAGCTCACCCTGAGCTGAGACACCCATCTTCTCCTGCCCGTGGACTTCAGTGCTTCTGGTTTTTCAGGCTATTGGACTCATATTGGGATTTACATAATCACCCCAATGCTCAGATCTTTGGACTCAGAGTTAATTATAACACCAGTTTTCCTGGTTTGTAGATGGCAGATCATGGGACTTCTTGGCCTCTATAACACATGAGCCAGTTCCTATATAAATCACCTTTTATATCGCTATGTATATTACTGGTTCTGCTTATCTGGAGAATCCTAATACATACCAGAACAGTGACTCCCCCCATCTGACCAAACAGGTCCAGAATCCATTTCCAGGCATTATTAAGGATGCTAAGAGGAGGGTTGGGCTTCCCTGGTGGCTCAGTGGTAAAGAATCTACTTGCCAATGCAGGAGATGGGAGTTCAATCCCTGGGTGGGGAAGATCCCCTGGAGAAGGAAACGGTAACCCACTTCAGTACTCTTGCCTGGGAAATCCCATGGACAGAGGAGCCTGGTGGGTTACAGTTCTTGGGAGCACAATAGAGTCAGACATGACTTAGTGACTAAACAACAATCGCAAAGAGGAGGCGTAGAGGAAGCTTATCTCCTGAGATCATACAAGCACTCAAGTCAGTTTGAGTCTGGAGATGCTGGCAACCCATCTGTGTCACCACATGGAAAGAACCTCCTTGGGAGTAAAGCAGGGCAGAGGAATCAAGAACTGAGAAACGGAAAGAGACAGGACTGAGAAGATCCTCTGAGTCTCTGAATCCAGCTATGACTGAGCCCATCTGAGCCACTAGGCTTTTCAGATTCATGAAATAATGAATCTTTACCTATTTAAAATAGCTTCAATTCAATTCTGTCACTTTGCCACTCAAAGGGTCCAATTAGCTGCAGCAGAGTTACTTTTATGTAACTGGCTTATTCCTAGTACAATTTCTGGTAATTATCTTCAAAGAGATCGTAACTTTGAGTAAGAAGAGGTCTTTTCATTGACAACTTAGAGAGGACTGAAGATGTAGTCGCTCATTTCATTTACCTATTTTAGAAGAGAGACCCATTCAGACACACTAGTTTAAAAAGGATTAATGATGAACACCAAAGCTGTCCTAAGATTTGTGCTTCTCTTTCAAATTAAAATGAATTGATCATTGTAGCATATTTTCCAGAAATGGCTGCACCAATACATTGGTCCCATCTCACATGTTCTTTGTGAGATGTGGCTAACACCTCTCCCCACAAGAGAGGGCATGTAGGTACTCTTCTTTGAGTCTAGACAGGGCTTGCAACAGCCCTGGTCAGTGGGGAATGATGAAGGTGGCGATATGTGGCTTCTGAAGCTGAGCCACAAAAATGATGCAGCTTCAGGGACTTCCTTCGTGGTCTGGTGGTTAAGATTCCACATTTCCATGCAGGCAGGCTCGGGTTCAATCCCTGGTCAGGGAACTAGATCTCTCATGCTGCAATGAAGATCTTGCATGCTGCAAGAAAGATCCCACACACAGCAAGAAAGATCCTGCATGCTGCAACTAAGACCCAGTGCAGCCAAAAAAAAAAAAAAAAGCTCCAGCTTCTGCCTGGCCCTCTCAGGACACTTGCCTTGGAACCCAGCTTCTATGCTGTGTGGGAAGTCAAACCAGATGTGGAGGCTCAAGTAAAGAGGACTGGAAGGCCTCAGCTGAAAGCCAGCATCAACTTTCAGATGCATGAATGAGCAAGCTTTTATATGGCTCCACTCCCAAGGCCTGGACTCTTCCAGCTGAAGTCCCAGACACAGTCACCATGCTTCCCACTGTGCCTTGTTTGAATTCATGACCAATCCCCACACCCCCAAACTACAAGAGATAATAATAGGTGATTAAGCCACTAAATTTTGGAGAAATTTTAAAAATAGTAATAGATAACCAATATGGTCATCGTGGTTGAGATGATATTTTGCTGAAAGAGAAAACATAGAAGTATCTAAGCATGAAAGTTAAAAATCTGTTTTCTCAGAAAACGAAAGTGAAACAGAGCAGGACCCTGTGGTATTTGCCCCTCCCCACCCCCACAGTCCTCTGCCCGCCTTAGTCTATGGGAAAAACTTAGGCAAAGAATAAGTTTAATCAGAGAAGTGAGAACATGCAGAAACAAAGGAAAACAGTCAAAGGGGACTAAATGAAAATAATGTAGTCATTAAGAATAGTCAAAGACTTTGAGTTCCTTCTCAAGGGCGATAGATAATTTTCTGAGCCACATTCTATCAGCTGTCTTATAGTTACTGAAACCCCACCAGGTGGAGAAGTTAATTACATCATGACCAGACGGTAACCATGATGTAAGTTGCCACAATTCTGAGAACTGGCCTCAGGAAATGGAAACAAACTGACTCTGGAACTAAAGACTAACTGTACTTATAACAAGATGATGCTGGTCAGACCACCAATGACCAATTTCAAGATGACTGTCAGATTTGACTGCTGTTTCTGCAGGTAGCCCCACTCTGCCTACAAAAGCTCTAAAACCTCCTCCCCACTGATTGTCAGGAGGGGAGTCAGCCTCTGGACAGGCACCCCAGGCATCCCTACTCTTTACCCCTACTCCCACTGGTTGCTGGCATCCAAAATAAAGCAAACTTTCCTTTCTACCAACCTGGCCTCTTTAATGGCTTTTGAGCGGCAAGCAACTGGACCCTGCTTTTGGTAACAAAAGTAGGGGAAGAATTATTTGGGAAGTTGAACTAGACATTGTCAGGTAGAACAGAAAACATGGAATCTCCAAGTGATTGTTCAACCTTTGAATGCTCTTCCACCCAGAAAAATGGTGAAAACAAACGCGTTAGTATTCAATTGCACCTACCGATCTGGAGCTCAGCTTGGGAAGTTGAATCCATTTTGGCTGACACTAAAGCACAGATGATGCAATGTGCTCCTCAGCCCACTTCATTCTACTTATGGGCACATAGCCAACCCTCATTTCCCAACCTCCCCTGCATCTGGGTGGAGGTAACTGAGTGATTAATTACTCACCACTGTGGCTAAAATTCAAATAAGGCTTGGGGTCAATGCTCTCTCCCCACCCCACCACCCACAGCTAATCAATCAGCCATCTTGGGGATTTATCTTTTCCATAAATTCTTTTTCTCTATCTTTGTGCTTTTATTTGGATTCCTGACAGATTTAATCCCTCTCCATGCTTACCCTGCAGGCAGAATGTTGTTTGTGAAATGTTCATCTAATCATCTCATGCTTCTGTTTGTAACTTACTCCATCCAGCTTCATCTCCTGCTAGTCCCTGCTATAGCTAGCTCCCTGTGCCTGGAATGCATTCCTTTCACACTTTTTTTCCCACAGGATTGGGTCTGGCTCATCTTCCAGGGCTCTGCTTAACTATCCCTTTTTTTTTTTGGTCTTTATTTTTTATTATTATTATTATTTTTTAAATGTTTACTTTATTTTACTTTACAATACTGTATTGGTTCTGCCATACATTGACAGGAAGCCTGACTTGAATCGCTAGTCTTGCCTACTCTGGTTGCCTCTGCTATGAGCTGTCACAGTGTTCTTTATCTTAGAGGAGCATTTAATGACATTTAAATTCCTTAATTGTTTGTTTCCCCTTTCTGGATTATAAGTGCAATAAGGGCTCAACGGACCATACATTGACAGTAAGCCTGACTTGAATCGCTAGTCTTGCCTACTCTGGTTGCCTCTGCTATGAGCTGTCACAGTGTTCTTTATCTTAGAGGAGCATTTAATGACATTTAAATTCCTTAATTGTTTGTTTCCCCTTTCTGGATTATAAGTGCAATAAGGGCTCAACGGTATTGCATTCCCAGGGCCTAAAACAATGTATGGCATGTAGTAGGAGACATATACATACATGTACATATATGTATATACACATATGTATATATGTACATGTATATACACATATATGTATGTGTTGACTCTTTGCAACCCCATGGACTGTAGCCTACCAGGCTCCTTCGGCCATGGGATTTTCCAGGCAAGAATACTGGAGTAGGTTGCCATTTCCTTCTCCATATATTATATATATATAAATATACACACATATCATATATATGTGCTTAAATGACATGAATAAATCAGCAACAACAACAAAAAAACAAGACAAAGAACAAATACAAAACCCACAAAGATCTTCCTCTCGACAAGCTGTAGTAATTGATGTCTACTAGTTAGCAAGGCTGAAGCACATAAAAAAGTTTCCTAAAATCTCTCAAATCTCAGTCATGTACTGAATTTGCTCCAACATTTTTTTCTTTTCCTGACTTGGGAGAAACAAAAGAATTATTTCAGTTAAGAAACTGTTTTTTTTTTTATTATTATTCTGAATTTTATTAATTGCTCAGGCTCTCTTCTCTGAAATGGAAATACTTAAATTTTTCAATAGCCAGATATGTGCTAAATTCCAGTTTGATTTTTATTTGGAAGTAGATCGATAACTGGGACTTCCGTGGTGGCTCAGACATTCTAATGAATGTAAAGAATCTGCCTCCAATGCAAGAGACCTGGTTCAATCCCTGGGTCAGGAAGATCCCCTAGGGAAGGGAATGGCTACCCATGCCAGTATTCTTACCTGGAAAATTCCATGGACAGAGGAAGCTGATGGGCTAGAGTGCATACGGTAGAAAAGAGTCACATACAGTTGAGCAACTAACACTTTCACTTTCAGAGTGATAACTGGTAATAATGGTGGTGATGAATGAAATAAATTTTTATGCCTAAAATTTCTACTAGCACATGATTGCCAGTATTCAAGGGGCATGCCTAATTTGAAGAAGAGGAAAGTTGTGAAAGAATGTTTAGAAATCCACAAAGACATTAATTTCCATTATTTTTAAGGTCCAGTTTTAAAATTGAAGTATCACTTCTGATTTTTGAGGTCATTAATTTATCAATATTTACAAAATTAAAAAATTAGAAAGTAAATTTACAAAGAGATCATGATAGTGCCTTAGAAAAAGTGCAGTACAATACGAGTGTCCAATTATTTTCTTTTGCACCTCTGAATATTCTTTAGTTTATGAAAGATTTACAAGATCAGCTTCCATAAAAAGCAAAAGAAATTTCCACAAACCCATTCCTACAAAGTTCTAAAGGAGGAAAAGGGAAAGAAAGAGGAGAGAATTTTAAAATCTTCATAATGCTGTAGGAATCAAATCCCAGGTCTAGCCACATGATTAGGTAAATCATTTCAGGTGCAGAAGATTAACGGACACATTCGACTGAGAAGCTTGTCTGAAAGACAGAATCTACACCTGCACCCAGAGCAGCCTCCTGCAATACCTGTGAAGCGTCACCAGCTCGCTTCTTGGCCCTTTCTTTTCTCTGTTCTTACAGATATAATTCAATATTCAGATATTTTCTGCAATACAGGTCTCATAAGGCATTATGTTCTTTAGGGAAATATTGAACTGAAACACAAATCTGTTGTGTCAAAGTAATAGCAGAAATCAGCAGAGCCCAATATAATGAATGATAAGCATGCCTCTGTTTAATTTGAATTTCTCTAATTGTGATTTTGGATCTTTTCATATACTTGCTAGCTGTTTAGGCTTCCTGATCTATTTATATGTTTCTACTGGACTGTCTTGTATTTTTCTTATTAATTTTCTAGAATTCTTCAAACACTCTAGTTCTGCACTGTCCAATAAGGTAGACACGAGCCATGCATGACTAAATTAAAATTAATTAAAATTTTAAACTGAGTTCTCAATTATGCTAGCCCCATTTTGAGTGTTCAGTAACTTGAGGTGGGTGGTGGCTACCATATCAGAGAGTATAGAAACAGAATATTTTCATCATCACAGAAAGTTCTATCTGACAGCAGTGTTAAATATTAATCCCTGGTCAATTTTTAACATAGTATGTATGTTCTTCCAAATGGTCATCAGGTGTGAATATTATCTATTGTGTCCTTCACTGAATAGAACTTAATATTCATGTAGTCATATCTATTATGACTTAACTTTGTACATGTAGGTCTCTTATCCATTTGAAAGTCGTCTTTATATGTGAGTAACAAAGTTTCAACTATAGTTTTCTCTATCCAGTGGACCAAATAGCATCTTTTAAATAATCCATCCCTTTCAGACTGACTTGAGGGGTTACCTCTATCAAATAAGTTCCCATATATACCTGGGTCTATTTGGAGTATTCTGTTTTGTACATTCTGTCCATTCTATTCCATCTAATCCTATTCTCTCTTATCTGATCCATTCCTTGGTCAATTTGTCTGACTTGTGCCAGAAATACACTGATGATTTGTTTGGTTGTTTATCATGAGAAGAGTTCAGTTCAGTTCAGTCGCTCAGTCGTGTCCGACTCTTTGCAACCCCATGAATCGCATCACGCCAGGCCTCCCTGTCCATCACCATCTCTCGCAGTTCACCCAAACTCACATCCATCGAGTCAGTGATGCCATCCAGCCATCTCATCCTCGGTCGTCCCCTTCTCCTCCTGCCCTCAATCCCTTCCATCATCAGAGTCTTTTCCAATGAGTCAACTCTTCGCATGAGGTGGCCAAAGTACTGGAGTTTCAGCTTTAGCATCATTCCCTCCAAAGAAATCCCAAGGTTGATCTCGTTTAGAATGGACTGGTTGGATCTCCTTGCGGTCCAAGGGACTCTCAAGAGTCTTCTCCAACACCACAGTTCAAAAGCATCAATTCTTCGGTGCTCAGCCTTCTTCACAGTCCAACTCTCACATCCATACATGACCACAGGAAAAACCATAGCCTTGACTAGACGGACCTTAGTTGGCAAAGTAATGGTATGTCCTCCTTAATACAGATTCTAATTGTGTATTCAATATCCATTCTCCCTTTTTTATAAATAGAATTCCACCTTTTTTGGGATAGCAATATTCCCAGCAAAAATTATTTGTTTTCTCAGCCTCTCTTGCAGCAAGGATTAGCCACATGGTATGGTTACAAATAATAAGATGGAGGCAAAATTCCCTTAGGAATTTACTTTTCCAAGTTAAAAGGACTACCATTTAAAAGAGAAAACCATTAATCTCTTTCCCCCTTTTTCTTTTCTAGAATGTAGATATGAGGCCTGGAGGTACAATACTCTGAGGTGATAAGGGTAGGGAGAAATGTCCACACATTACGAACAGCAGGTCAAGAAAATTTAGAGTGACTTAGGGTCATTAATAGCATTGTTTAGTTTCAGTATCAACCCTTGCTTGCCTCTGGACTTGATGCATGAGTCAAATCTTCCTCCGTGTAAGCCCCTTAAGAAGAGTGTTCTGATATTTGTAAATATATTCATGAATCTATTTTTACTGATGGTCTTCATTTCTCCTCCTTTTCCAAATTTCACTTAGACTTTTATGTTTTCATATAAACTTTAGAATACATTTTTCAAGTTCCTTAAAAACTTCCCTTGGATTTTGATTGGAATTGCATTAAACTTATAGATTAATAGAGGGAGAAATGGAACATTTACAATATTAAGTCATACCAACCACAAAAATGGTGTTGCTCTCCATTTATTTAAGTCTTCTTTCATAAAAAACTTATAATGAGTTTCCCAGTAAAACTCCTGTGCATTCTTTGCTGGTTAATTTGTGATGAATTTCTAGAACACCTGCTTATTGAGTGTTGTCAGTTTGAAGATGTACACTTTGTTTGGTTTTGCTCTATATTTGAATATCTTTGCAACCTGGTTTCATTTTCTTGGGCTCCAAAATCACTGCAGATAGTGACGGCAGCCATGTAATTAAAAGACATCTGCTCCTTGGAAGGAAAGTTATGACCAACCTAGACAGCATATTAAAAAGCAGAGACATTACTTTGCCAGCAAAGGTCCATCTAGTCAAAGCTATGGTTTTTCTGGTAGTCACGTATGGATGTGAGAGTTGCACTATAAAGAAAGCTGAGCACCGAAGAATTGATGCCTTTGAACTGTGGTGTTGGAGAAGGCTCTTGAGAGTCCCTTGGACTGCAAAGAGACTCAACCAGTCCATTCTAAAGGAGATCAGTCCTGGGTGTTCATTGGAAGGACTGATGCTGAAGCTGAAACTCCAATCCTTTGGCCACCTGATGTGAAGAACTGACTCGTTTGTAAAGACCCTGATGCTTGGAAAGATTGAAGGCAGGAGGAGAAGGGGAAGAAAGAAGATAAGATGGTTGGATGGCATCACCAACGTAATGGACATGAGTTTGAGCAAGCTCCGGGAGTTGGTGATGGACAGGGAAGCCTGTGTGCTGCAGCCCATGAGGTCACAAAGAATAGCACACAACTGAGCAACTGAACTGAGCAACCAAAACTGAAGATGTTCCAATCCACCTTGTCCCCTTATTGGTGCATAAAAAATTGCTACATCAGACCATAGATTATTTATCATTCAAAGAAGTATAGTATATATTTTAATTTCATATTTTCTATTTGTTGCTTTCTTTCTTTTTGGTTTCTTTAGTCCATTCCCTTGAAACTTTCAATTGATCAAAATAAAAGTAAAAATGGACTGCTGTTTGGAAATACTCATTAACTTTCCAAACTATTACATGCATTACTTATTCTAACAATTTATAACATGAAGGACATATCTACATTTTTTGCAGATAGAACCAATCTATTTTGTTTCACTTGTAGTTTTGTTAATGAAAAACATTTCAAAATAATAATAGATCTGTCTCTTATACACATCTAATACTCACCACTGTGGCTAAAATTCAAATAAGGCTTGGGGTCAATGCTCTCTCCCCACCCCACCACCCACAGCTAATCAATCAGCCATCTTGGGGATTTATCTTTTCCATAAATTCTTTTTCTCTATCTTTGTGCTAAATTTATTTTGTTTAACAAAAAAATTATTATCACAAAGTTAAAGTTCCCCATTTTTCCCTTACCATGCTCATTTCTCACCTTTCTCTAAGAAAATAACTCGAATTGGAGTATAGCCAGGCCACATTTTGTCTGCTTCTGTTACATACAACTGGACTCACAAGAAATACAAAGCATTGATTTATAGATTTAAAACTTTTACCTATATGACATTTATGTTTCATGGTCTAATTTTCATCCAGTGTTGTTTTTTAGTTCTTGCTGTGTTCATACATGTAGATTTAATCCATTTATTTAACCTATGGATACTGTTTCATTTTGTAAATCCTTTTGTTGAGAAACAGTTGGGTTGCTTCCATTAATTCATTATTACAATGAATGCTGCAATGAACTTTAAACATATTTTCTTGTTCATGTTCAGGTGCACAGAATTCCTTAACCACATCTGTTTCCTCAATAAAGGCAATCTGTTATTTAAAAGAAAAAAGTAGGTGTTACTTCATTCTTTTCAAAAAGTAAATATAATTGATAAAATCTTCAACAATATCTTTCCCTCTCTTTGTGTAAAATAACTATGTGTTAGCATGTTATAATGAAAAGATGGTGATTGTTATTACATTCCATGAAAAAGCTCTTATCAGAATGGCAACTTTCTTTATTCTATTGGAAATAATAATAATAAAAGAAATTTCCCCTAGCCCCAAAGAAAGCACAACCTATCTATTTTTATATATACTTCCAACTGTTCCATCAGGAATATTGAAATTCTTTATATATACTTGCTGCTGCTGCTGTTTAGTCACTTCAGTTGAGTCCAGCTCTGTGTGACCCTATGGACAGTAGCCCACCAGGCTCCTCTGCCCATGGAATTCTCCAGGCAAGAATACTGGAGTGGGTTGCCATGCCCTTCTCCAGGGGCTCTTTCCAACCAAGGGATAGAACCTGGGTCTCCTGCATTACAGGCAGATTCTTAACCACTGAGCCACTAGGGAAGCCCTTATATATGCTTGCTGCTGCTGCTGCTAAGTCACTTCAGTCGTGTCCGACTGTGTGCAACCCCATAGACGGCAGCCCACCAGGCTCCCCCGTCCCTGGGATTCTCCAGGCAAGAACGCTGGGGTGGGTTGCCATTTCCTTCTCCAATGCATGGAAGTGAAAAGTGACAGGGAAGTCGCTCAGTAGTATCCGACTCTTGGTGACCCCATGGACTGTAGCCCACCAGGCTCCTCCATCCATGGGATTTTCCAGGCAAGAGTACTGGAGTGGGGTGCCATAGGTGTACAATATCACTACATTGTTCAATATATAAACCTATTATGTATCTGAGTATTTCAATTATACCCGTTTCTGTAGCAACAGGATAGATTTACAAACTGTACATATACTTCATAGTAATGTTAAGTTGTACAAAAGTTATTACATTTCTAATCATCTACAGAAGCTGTACTATAATATCTCCCCAACCATATATTTTTAAAATTAAAAAAAAAAAAATGTAGCTCCTATCGTTTCCTCCTAGTCGGCTGTTAAATTCTCGAAATTTTTACAAGTCAGTTATTATCTACTGAGTGGCATGAAATTAGCCATGGTGGGAGGATTTCTCCCACTGAGATCAGCAAACACTACCAATCAGGCTGTCTTCCCCCTAGAGAGGTATTTATCAGCATAACACTGATTACATGCAATAAACATTTGGAAGATGTAGCACTCCACACAGCACAAAATAAGATGAAAATGAAGTTAAATATTTTAAGTTGTTTACTGAGCTCTTAATATGTGTCTGTCTCTTTTAGGTACTATATAATGTACTACTAGGAGATGACAGATTGGTACCTATGCTAAAAGATAGAAGAGCTTGGACGATGTCCAGAAGACCACGGAGGGCAAGCGTTTGTCACACCAGTGGTTAGTGTGACCATCTGTCTCTATCAGACTTTTATTTATCTTTAAGTACCTAGGTTTTGCACAATACATGGAAGAATGGATGTTTATTGGCTATGTGATTGACTAGCTGTGTTTGATCAGGCAATAATAAAGTAAAATGTATAATTGGTTATATATCACATCAAAAAGTGATTTTTTAAAGGATTCATCTGACTGGCTGATTGAATCAGGCTACTGTGGATAAACTAGGCCAAAATACTCATTATTATCTTTTCTTTTTCTCTAAGCATGTATCTTTAATAATGAAGCAAATAATACCTAATTTTAAAATACTAAATAAAGTAGTGTGGCTGGAGGAAGCACAAGCTGGAATCAAGACTGCCGGGAGAAATATCAATAAGCTCAGATATGCAGATGACACCACCCTTATGGCAGAAAGTGAAGAGGAACTGAAGAGCCTGTTGATAAAAGTGAAAGAGGAGAGTGAAAAAATTGGCTTAAAGCTCAACATTCAGAAAACTAAGATCATGGCATACAGTCCCATCACTTCATAGCAAATAGATGGGGAAACAGTGGAAACAGTGGCTGACTTTATTTTTCTGGGCTCCAAAAATCACTGCAGATGGTAACTGCAGCCATGAAATTAAAATATGCTTACTCCTTGGAAGGAAAGTTATGACCAACCTAGACAGCATATTCAAAAGCAAAGACATTACTTCGCCAACAAAGGTCCGTCTAGTCAAGGCTATGGTTTTTCCAGTGGTCATGTATGGATGTGAGAGTTGGACTGTGAAGAAAGCTGAGCACCAAAGAATGGATGCTTTTGAACTGTGGTGTTGGAGAAGACTCTTGAGAGTCCCTTGGGCTGCAAGGAGATCCAACCAATCCATCCTAAAGGAGATCAGTCCTGGGTGTTCATTGGAAGGACTGATGCTAAAGCTGAAACTTCAATACTTTGGCCACCTCATGCGAAGAGTTGACTCATTGGAAAAGACTTTGATTCTGGGAGGGTTTGGGGGCAGGAGGAGAAGGGGATGACAGAGGATGAGATGGCATCACTGCCTCGATGGACATGGGTTTGGGTGAACTCAGGGATTTGGTGATGGACAGGGAGGCCTGGCATGCTGCGGTTCATCGGGTCACAAAGAGTCGAACACAACTGAACGACTGAACTGAACTGAACTGAATCACACAATGAGTATTGCTTCAACTGGGTTATTATAATTTATTGTGGGGTTTGCCATGGATAATGTACCCAATTGATAAATTAAAACACAACAGGAAAGAACACTTCTTATATATGTCTATTGGAGAGTGGTTTTTGTTGTACAAATACAGCTTAAATTACATGACAACTTAATTCCCACATACTCTCTGTTTTTGTTTTTTGGCACTGTTTCTACTGTGAGGACACTGGAAATCAAGAGAAAAGGAAGTGGTGCTCTGTGTTGGAATATTTCTATCACTCTTTGCAAATAATAATCCACTTTTCCCCTCTAATTTGACAGCTTTATAGGTGCACAGAATCACATGTTTGGAACAATTTGGATGATTCCCAAGAAGAAGATAGTAGTGGATGTGGGGATCTCAAGGTAAACACATCCCAGATGAAAAGCTAGTCAACTTGGAGCAGCTGTTTCAGGCAGTATTTAGACCAGAGAGTTGAATAGTGATGGCCTGTCTGTGATTTTTACCAACTACAGTATGATATATTTACTGTGCTTCTCACATTTTATTGCCTAAGAATCCCCTGAAGACCTCATTAAAACGCTGATGCCTAGGTCCCACCCCAGAGGGTCTGCTTCCTTAAGTCTGAGGCCCAAGAATCTGCATTTCTAACATGCTCCCGGATAACGCTGATGCTGCCAGTCTCAGATCTGACTTGGAGAAGCACAGTTAGAGGCCAATAGAACATAATATTCCCTTAATCTGTGGAATAGAAGAGTGATTGCTGTGCTCTCGGCTGCCATCTAGCTGAATATCAAGGAGTGAGGATATTGTGATGCTGTGAGAAAGTTCTGCTTGTTGTGGAGTCTGGTAGCCATCCTGGGCAACCAGGGCAAAGAGTGGAAACGGGCTGGGGGTGAGGGGAGAGGTTCCAGAGATGCCAGAACTGTTTAGCAGTGCTTTAATAGATTAACAGGAGTGATCGGTGACTAATGGGTACCAATGCACCCATCTCAGTAAAATTGCTTTCTCTTGTATTGCTTATTTCTGAAAGCAATGTGACCGTCTTAATCATGGCTCTTTCAGGTAGGCCAATGTCTCCCTTGAAATCTTACTACACTATTCATTTGTCACTGCCTCAGGGATACTCCTGACTCTGGCTCCAAACCGATGCCCCTGCTTAATGTGGCTGGCCCTGGTGGGAGCAGATACTTAACTTCAGACCCAGGGA
Organism: Cephalophus harveyi; assembly: GCA_006410635.1. Classification (NCBI taxonomy): domain Eukaryota; kingdom Metazoa; phylum Chordata; class Mammalia; order Artiodactyla; family Bovidae; genus Cephalophus; species Cephalophus harveyi. The sequence continues at coordinate 87,805 of SJYT01040950.1, forward strand.
CACCTTGGCCCTTTTTCTTGATGTCTGCCCAGCCTGCCTTTGCCCAGACACCCTCTTCAGTTCCTCTTTATTTCATACCCTGCAGTTGTGGGGTCTCTGCCCTGCTTCCCTAAACCCTTCCAAGCCAGGGTTTCAGCCTCACACTCACCCATGTGGAATGGGAGACAGAACAGGAATGACTAGACTTTGCTTTCAAGGGCTCTAGAAAACTGTGATGTTAATAGACTTGATAATGGCATATGCATGCCTGCCTGCTCTGTCGTATCCGACTCTTTGCGACCCTATGGACTATAGCCTGCCAAGCTCCTCTGTCCATGGAATTCTCCAGGTAGGAACACTGGAGTGGGTTGCCAGGCCCTTCTCCAGGGGATCTTCCAACCCAGGGATTGAATCCAGGTCTCCTGGGTCTTCTGTATTGCAGGCAGATTCTTTGAAGAAAGACAAAAATGCGATTCAAACTGACCTTGGGGAAACAGTTGCAGAGATGATGGCTGTGCTCCTACAAGATGAGCAACGACAGGGGCAGGAATGGAAACCGATGTGTCATCCGGAATGTTCCGCCATTTTGATCAGCAGCTGTGACTGGGCCTTATGGCGTTCAGCTTGATGCAGCGGTGCTATTGCAGGTTCAACCCTCTTCCAACAGAACTCCAGGTGGTAGTGTGTTGGGGTCAGGCAATTGTTGCATTTTCAAGGATTCTTCAGTTTGGTTGTTCAACACAGCCACTATTCAAACTTTAATTATATACAATCTTATATAAATTATATAAAGTTCTTATATTATATACAAGTTATACTATATTGTAATATATTAGATACAAATATCTAATACTTATCTGCAGTTAAATGGGTTATATTAAAAACAAAGGTCATAAATAAAGTCAATCCCTTCCTAATTACCTTCCCACATTTTATTACCATTCTTGAGGTTATTAAGTACCCGCATGGAGAAAATACCACAGTACAGTGTGTGCTGCACATCTCTGCCCAGTACCACACAGAGCGACATCACATTGGCAACTTGAAATTGGCCATGGTTGGAGTATCTACACTACAGAAATCAGGAAATTCTACGAATCAGGATTTGACTTTTTTTTTTTTTAAATGTCTAGACTTATGAACATGTCAGAGAAAATGATAATAATGCAGATTAAACTAAAAGTGTATCCTGTCTATATCCATTACAATGTGAATGGCACAAATTGTAGAAAATCTTAAAAATGTATAGATAAGCAGCAGATACGCATTGAATGTGTACCCAGGTCAGGCACTGGGCCAGGGGTTGAGGCTATAAGGATGAACGTGAGACACAGTTCTACCCACATGGAGTTTTCAGTTTATCAGGGGAGCTGTTTTAAAAGCTTACTAGTAGGCATTCATCTCCTCTAGAAACTTCTCCTAGGAAGAACAAAAGGCATATTACTGAGCTAAAAAGAAGTACTTTGTAGAGTTATATTTGTGTTTTATTATTTTTCTTTTTTGTTTCTCTTTCTTTTTAGTGGGGGTATTGTGTTTTTCATTGCAACAAATTGGGAACAAACCAAATAATTAGTCATTGAAGACTGATAAAATAAACTATGATAATTTGTACAATGGCTTTATATGAAATCATTACAATTGAGATTTTAAAAGAATATTTAATGACAGTGGGACAATGCATTCCAAGTGCTATTTTCCACACACATCTGTAAAAGATTGTGAAACAGTATTCCCTTATAACTCTACTCAATATGTATTTTATATATACATACATACATATATATATCTCAGCATTATTTCTGGGTGGGGAAATTGTACAGTTTCTATAAATCAGAATAAAATAATTGACATGAACATGCTTATAATATGCCACAAAGTATCACAGTTTTATAGATTTTGATAAATTCTTTGTTTTATTATTAACATGAGTCTTTTTTTCTTTAAGAGCAAAGCACAATGAACTAAAATGACACCCATGCCATATAGACTTATTCCTCTAAGAGAAAGCCACTTACTATGGTTCTGAGAAAGAAGAATGGACTACATACCATTAATATTTATTTTATTCATGCTTTTGCTTGGTTTTATATTCATATAAATAAATATAATATCTTGCTAGTTACACATAATATGATGCTAGTTATACTTGCTTAAATGGTTTGCAACTGTAATAGCGTTTTGCTATTTAAGTCATGGGGAAGAAGTTATCTGTATTGAGGTTATAACCAAGAATTCTCCTGGTATAGAAGTAGCAATTTAAAATAAAATTTCTTTCTTCTGCTGGCAACACAAATGACACAAGCCTGACTGGTTGCCAGCCAATGAAACTGTCTTTACCAAGGTTGCTTAACATCTAGTTGTAACCTGTAGAGCAAACATCCAATGAGACCATAATTTCCAACAAGGTGAGAGTAAGATGAGAGGTTAAAATAATTATTAAAGCAACATTTAGAAAACATTAATACCTAAACTTCCATCTCTAGCTAAGTAGCCAGAGTTGGCCACTTGAGTTCAAAATCAAATTGTGAAGGGATATACAGTTTATTTAATTGGAGAAAATAATAATCACAGAGCTAAATCACAAGGTTTATGGCTAACAGATAATTACTGTTTTGTTGTTCTAGGAAGTAGAGAAAAAAAAAAGTGGCACATCTGGGAAGTAATAAAGATATGACCTTGATGATTTTTTTGGGTCTCTTATGCTTTGTTTTATTGCCAAAAAGTGAAGAGACCATCAGCTCAGAGTGTTGGAATTTTCCTAATTGCCTTACCAGCAGCTGGCTTGCAGTGATTACTGATGCTTTGGAGACGACCAAATGTTGAGATTTCAGTCAGGCTTGCCATGATTCATCTCTGGGAAGGAAATTCAATAGGACTTTGAAAGTCCAGAAAGCAGACGTGGGGAAAACTCTTCCTGGAACTTTCCTCAAATTCTCCAGAGTCAGTTGTTTTGAACAGGTTCCTGATTTCTGACTAGAAGTGAGATGCTTTACCTGAAGTTTATTATTTAGACTTTCTCAGGAGCAGCTGCAGAGGCCTTTGCAGTGGTCAAAGCAGGGTCTTACTGGATAACACAACGCTTTAGGAAGCACGATGCCTGTGGGCAAGTCCCAGTTTCATGATGGGTTATCTGGGCTGTCATTGGCTGCCTTTAATATTTTATTGAAAATTTCTATAGGATTCATTAAACCTTACTTACTGAGGGCTTACAAGCCCAGCACCAGGAGCTGTATTAATATCTGTTGGTCTGTAAATTTTAGCGTATGTACTAAGTGAAGAGCGCTACAGAATATAGAATTACTTTATGAATTAGCTTGTATTTACCAAGAATGCTTTATTAGATGTTATTCACGGATGTCCCTGGTGGTCCAGTGGTTAAGAATCTGCCTGCCAATGCAGGAAACACAGGTTCGATCCCTAGTCCGGGAAGATTCCACATGCCACAGGGCAACCAAGCCCATTCACCACAACTACTGAACCCGCGCCCTAGAGTCTGTGCTCCACAGTAAGAGAATCCGCCACAATATGGAGCCTGTGCAACAAAGAGTAGCCCCTGCTGGCTGCAACTAGAGAAAGCCCGTGTGCAGCAAGAAAGACCCAGCACACCCAAAAATAAATAAATTTTAAAAGGTGCTATTCACAGGAAACTAAAGTAAATGCAAAACTGTGTATAATACTGTTTTCTACTTTCTGGATTTGCCGCTTTGATGTCTGAGGCCTTGCTGACCCTGGAAGGATTGCTCCTCCCAGGGTTAGCTAACTCCTAGAGATAGCAAATAATTCACCTTTCATATGTAAACCATCCAATCCAGCCTGTACCCCAGCCTTCACTGGGCTCATCATTCCAGGCCACTAGTTCCCTGCCCTAATCACTCCAGGATCTGGTACCTGACAACCAGATACAGCCCCTATGCCCCAGCGCCTGCTAACATTATTCAAATTTGCCAGTCCTAATCCTGTTTACCCTGTCTCTCCCATTCCTCCACAGAAACCACAGTAAATACTCTTGCCCATATTTCCCCCTCATTCCCTCTGTCTCCTGGCCAACCCTGGGACTTCCCTATGGAGCCTTGCATGATGAGCTGCACCTCTATTTCTAGGGCTATGTGGGTATAAAAGTCTTCCTGCCTGACAGTCATTTCTGTGTCTGCATCTCTTACCACACCCAATGAAAACAAATCCTGGGTACCCTTTTATAACAAAGGGTTACTCAGAAATGAAGAAATCAAGCATAAACATCTAGACAGTCCAAGATCATAGATTTCAATAGAAAATTTATCGAATTAATCCTTCATTCTGAGCACTCCCTATGTGTAAGGAATTCTGCTAGGGAATATAAACCCACATTGGGATAACAGAAGCAAAAGAGATTAAGCATGATACACCCCAAGCATCGTTCTATTTAACTTAGACATGATATTTTCTTTGAGGTTTCCTATTTGGAGCCCTCTCTGTGGACCTCCTGTAACCTTCTTTCTGCTCCCCTGCCTTCTGTCTTCCCAAATTAGCACCGCTCTGTTTACCTCCCTCCGTCTGGAGCAAGTGTATGTCACACCATGGTACACCTGCTCTCACAACTGGCATGCTCATGCCACACACCCCTCACTGGTAGCATCACGTGTCACCTAACGCCTGGATAAGCAAGCTTTGTAGTGCACATGCACGCCTGCATGCGCAGGTGCTTCAGTCAGGTCTGACTCTTTGTGACTATAGCCCGCCAGGCTTCTGAGTTCACGGGATTCTCCAGACCATTTCCTACTCCAGGGGATCTTCCTGACCCAGGGTTCAAACTCTTGTCTCCTGCAGTGCAGGTGAATTCTTTACTGCTGAACCACTGGGGAAGTTCCTTGTAGTTCACCTGGTAAACTATGAATAAATCAGTTCAGTTCAGTTCAGTTGCTCAGTCGTGTCTGACTCTTTGCGACCCCGTGAATTGCAGCACGCCAGGCCTCCCTGTCCATCACCAACTCCCGGAGTTCACTCAGACTCACATCCATTGAG
>SJYT01040950.1:108528-130913 GCA_006410635.1 Cephalophus harveyi
CTGGGCGGGTGGGATGGGGAGGGAGGTTCAACGGGGAGGGGATATGTGTATACCTATGGCTGATTCATGTTGAGGTTTGACAGAAAACAACAAAATTCTGTAAAGCAATTATCCTTCAATACAAAAATAAAGTAAAAAGGCACTTATTTATTAAATAAGTAAATGACAGTCTATGTAAATTTGATAAACTTGTTACAGAAGATGTTTAAGAACATATTTCCCAATTTATCATGACAATGATATTACCCTGAATAGAGAGGCTTCCTTGTGTTAAATGTTACTCATTCCTGCTTTAAGGAAATCTAGTTCTCTCGCTTGCCAACTCCAGCTGGGAAAAACCTACTGGGCTAAAATCATAAAAGCGACAAATAATTCTGTGGCCAGTTCCCCGGACCTATGATTGGCCTTATCTGTACAGTCCCAGAAGGATATAACAGGATTAAATACTGCATTTAGTTTAAAATTTGCTGGCAAACTATCCAGGTAGAATCCTACCCTTATTTTCTCCTGCTCATAATCAGCTTTAATGAGGCTCTGACATTTCCAGAAGAATATTTCTTCTGTAGATTTTGATTATAATGAGTATAGTCCTCATCATATTAATCATGATGGATGGATTGAGCAGCTGTCTTCCCTATCTTTAGAGTATGCTGAGCACTGATGCTCTAGATTCTAAACTCAACTCCAAATGTCCCTGCTAATACAATCTTCTGAGATGGTTAGAGATGTTAATTAACCCCAACAACTAAATTAGGTTCTCTCCAAGATTGGAGGGAGAAGGCAATGGCACCCCACTCCAGTACTCTTGCCTGGAAAATCCCATGGACGGAGGAGCCTGGTGGGCTGCAGTCCATGGGGTCGCTGAGTCGGACACGACTGAGCGACTTCACTTTCACTTCTCACTTTCATGCATTGGAGAAGGAAATGGCAACCCACTCCAGTGTTCTTGCCTGGAGAATCCCAGGGACAGGGGAGCCTGGTGGGCTACCGTCTATGGGGTCACACAGAGTCGGACACGACTGAAGTGACTTAGCAGCAGCAGCAGCAAGATTGGAGATCCACTTAAAAATAATTAGTGTGACCTTAATCTTCCAATAAATATGTGTAATCCTCATCTTGAGACCATATGAAGGAAGAAATCTTCCCATTTCCAAGGTATTGGGTCCACTCAGCAGGAGTCGAACTACCTGGTTTCATTTATATTGCATTACCACAGTTATTATTTTAGCAAAAACTGCATGGTGGAACCTCACCATGTGCTCCTTGATAATGAGAAGAATTTAAAATACTGTCCAAAAGGGACTTATCATGGCAGCTCTTGGAGCACCTCAATGGAAAGCTGGAAACCCTATAAAATGATCAGAAAATCAGCATTTGTTTATTCTGCAAGTACAATCCAGGAATGAGATGAATGACCTTATCTTTGCCTCAAAAGACTTCCAGTTCAGTTCAGTCGCTCAGTCTTGTCCGACTCTTTGTGACCCCATGGACTGCAGCACGCCAGGCTTCCCTGTCCATCACCAACTCCTGAAGCCTGCTCAAACCCATGTCCATTGAGTCGGTGATGCCATCCAACCTCTGTCATCCCCTTCTCCTTCTGCCTTTGATCTTTCCTAGCGTCAAGGTCTTTTCCAGTGAGTCAGTTCTTCATACCACGTGGCCAAAGTATTGGAGTTTCAGCTTCAGCATCAGTCCTTCCAATGAACATTCCTTTTCTCTCCCCAAGAACCTCCCTCATCTGATACAAAAAAGTATAACAGGTTCAGATTAGTTTGCTAGTGTGACTCACTTCACCAAGGTGTGATCTGTACTGAGTCAGCTTATTATTAAAAAAGCATCTTCATCAGCAAGGCGTGCACTTGCACCCACACTACAACAGAGCTTCCTACACCCCAGGAAGAGAGCCCACCTAGCTCTATGATCGCTCATTCATTAACTCCATTCTCCTGGCATTCTGGTTTTTAATATTCTTTTGAGTCTAATGGATCAAACTTGACTGTGCGAAAGTCGCATGGAGGGCTTGTTAAAATGCAGATTACTGGGCTCCACCCCAGAATTTGGATTCACTGGGGTGGAGTGGGCCTGAGAATTTGCATTCATAACTATTTCCTAGATGGTGCTGATGCTGCTGGCCCAGGGACCACACTTCGAGAACCACTCGAAGTGATTTGCGATAGTGCTCAACCCTAATTACAAATTAGAACCATCTCTGGACATATTAAACAAATGCCCATGACCAGGCTCCTCCCACAACTGAGTAAATCAGAATCTCACTGGGGTGTGTCCAAGGTGCTTTTTTTAGAAGCTCCCAGGTGATGCTAATGTGGGGCCACATGAGAAGGGCTGCAAAAAAGAGGAGCTGATAAATACATAAAAGTTGAAGTGAGATTTGGCTCAAAACTTCTCTAGAGAGTCTGTCTTTTCTCTTATGTGAGAAACATACTTTAATATTTTAGAACTGTTTAAAATATTTAAAAAGCCATTACACATCAGTATATGTCTCAAGTTCTCAGAATTTGTTGGTATTAAATACTAAAGAATTATAGTATGTAGTCATAATAACATAAGCCTTTCCTTTTTGTTTGCTGCAATGGGCAGGCATATATTCAATTAAGCATTATATGGCAAGATAAATGTTCCATTTTCTATGAGGGAATTAAAACTAGCAGGATATGAGCACAGTAAGAACTCAATAAATGGCAAGGAAAACTTACTCATCATCAAGAGAGTAATTGTCAGGAGACTCCACTGAGTAACACTGGAACTTCTCAGTGAATCTGAGCTATAAATAAATTTGGGCTTGGAAACACATCCCTCAGTTCTTGGATATCGTCAGCTGAATCTTTCACGTTTTTTCCTGAGATGCTTGGCTTTGCATACATACCTTGCCCGAATTGTTTCTACATTCTGACTGTAAGAGTTAGAAGCAGTACATTGTATTTCATTCCACAAGGCCACNCTATAAATAAATTTGGGCTTGGAAACACATCCCTCAGTTCTTGGATATCGTCAGCTGAATCTTTCACGTTTTTTCCTGAGATGCTTGGCTTTGCATACATACCTTGCCCGAATTGTTTCTACATTCTGACTGTAAGAGTTAGAAGCAGTACATTGTATTTCATTCCACAAGGCCACTAAGAGGCCACTTGAAGGATTCAGGTCAGTGGCCTGTTTCCAGGCAGGTTCATTCTGTTCTGATTTGTTTTCCTCATGCCCAGCACAACACTTGGCATATAATAAATGCTCCACAATTACTGATCTAATTTAATCAAATATTGTTACCCTATTTCAGAGGAAATAAGCCTGCCTTTTTATTTCCCTTTCGAATTTTTGCTTATAGCAAAGTAATAGATGTACATAATTTAAAAGTCATGGTTCATAACAACAACAAAAAAACATCTCCTGCCTGTTCTATACCCTTACTCCCACCCCAAAATTCTGCTCTACAGACACAGGCATTTTCTGGTTGGCCAGCTATTTCTTCTGATATTTCTATCCAAATTTGTGTGTCAAAGTCCCCACAAAAAAATGTCTTGAGAGGAAGCTTTATTTTGATTTAAAAAAAGGAAAAAAGCTGAGTTCAATAGAAACTTGACAGGCAGGTGGCAACTACCTAAATGAGCACAGTCCAGTGAGTTCCCCAAGGGTTTGAGCCCCTGGGGTGTGAAGGGTCAGTTGCAGTGGAGTTAGTCATGGGTGGTTGGGCTGGGAGTTGGCAGGTGGCGTCTGGGCAGGGCTGGGTGGAGACTTGTAAATCCAAACATATTCAAGGCAATTGGTTTGGTACCTGAGTTGAAGTTAGTGTGAGTTGAAACAGTGTGTAATCTATCTTTCCAAAGTTGATGTTCAAGGAACTCTTGATGATACTGATACTGAAAGTGCAAAGGATGCCATGCTGCAGGCTGATTCAAATTTAGAGATGAGCCAAAACAGAAAAGACGCTATTGTAAGTTCTACAATAAGAAAGTAAGCACTGTGCTCATGATAATCTTTTTTACATAGAAATGAAACACTTTAACTCTCAGTGTATCTAATGCTTCACATCATAATATACTAAATAAATACTGCCTTTACTATTATTTCATTTCCCCACACATTTATAACTGATAGTGAGAAAGTTTAAATGTTCTGACAAAAATGTTAAAGGTCATGGAATAGTCATATTGTGAATATTAACGTATAGGTAGTGAAGATGGCTTTGCAGTTTCAGTTCTCACATTCATTTTTATGGTCTCACCCTCCTGCTCAAGGCTAGGACACCACCGGTAAATGAAACCGAGAAAGGTCTGTTTCTTCTCTTTTCCCTATACCTGCCTGCCCTCTGCTGGAGGTGCCAAAGATTAATGAACTTGTCCAAAGACTGTCAAGTTACGCCTTGACAGATGGTTAGCAACCTTTTTTTCTGCCCTGTCCTACCCTTCACTGTCACCCTTGAAAGATGGAACGTGTTTCCCATTAGAAGCAAGGATATTCTAATTCCTGGTTGGATTAGTGGTTTTATCCACTGGTGGGGAAAAACTTTGATGCCAGTAAACAATCACCAATTACGTAACTGAATTCTCTTAATTCTGTGCTCAGAGTTAAGTGTAGCCTTCCCATGCAAGCCTGTTGGAAGCAATGTCAGAGTTATTTAGTCCAATGCTGGCTGATGCCAGCATCAACTACCATTTTTACTTTTACTGCATAACTAAGGTATTGTGTTGTGTTTTGTTGTAAATGTGAGCTCAGGCACCATCATCATTAAGCAGAGATTGGATTTTTGACTTAGGCCGAATTTCACGTGACATTTTTTTTCTTTGTTCTATTTCTGCGGTTGTCTTCACCGCCTGGATAAATTACTCCCAGAAATGTTTAGTGTTAATAGTTACTTAAAGACGTCTAGTGACTGATATAAATAGCAATACAGCCGTTCAATTTCTTTCCAGAATGTCCAGATCTGCTTCCAGACTATGTAAGTTCCAAGATATTGTATTAATCTCCTCTTTTACTCCCAATCCTGCCCAGTTTACATTCCCACATGCAGCAATATTGCTGCCCTAGCCAGTGATTTAGCACAGGCTAAATTCACAAGAAATCCTGAATAATTTTTTTGTTAAATGTATGAATAAAATAATATTCCTTTTCTTTAGTGAAGGAACCAAGGTTAGTATCACTCAGTAATGAGAACAGAAACTGAAGTATGGGGAAATTGTATATCTATAAACTTACAGAAGACTATTAAAAACTCTCATCAAAAGAGGAGATTTAGGAATATGAACTTTTAAAAATTCTTGTATCTGCTCGTCTCACATTTTTGTTGTTTTCAAAAGATGTGTTTATTCATGTAAAATATAGTCATGTTAAGAAATAAAGGGAAGAGGCTTTTTAAAAGATAAAGTTAGAAATGGTTGTCTTAAAGCTTTGAGAGTCTTTTTTTAAAATTAATTAATTGATTTTCGGCTGAGCTGGGTTTTGCTGCTTTGCCTGGGCTTTCTCCAGTTGCAGGGAGTGGGCTCGACTCTTTCTCCAGTTGCAGGGAGTGGGCTCGACCCTGTGCGGCTCAGGCTATTCACTGCGGTGGCTTCTCTAGGCTTCAGTAGATGTGGCACACGATCCTGGCGGTTGCAACTCATGGGCTCTAGAGCATGGCTCAGTAGTTGTGGCACACGGGCTTAGTTGCCCTGAGGCTTGTGGAATCTTCCTGGACCAGGGATCGAAACCGTGTTCCCTGCATTGGCAGGTAGATCCTCATCCACTGAGCTATGAGGCAAGTCCAGCTCTGAGATTCTGAATTATCTTTCTTGTTAGAACTCTTGGAGAGCGGATGGTCATTTATTTTCAGATTCTTCTGCAATAACTTCTAACAAATATTTAAAAAGAACAAGGTAGTAAATGTTTTTATTTGTAATCTGTCAGTAGTTTGCAAGTAAATTAACAAGCAGTGTGACTTTCTATTACACAGGGGATTTTTTTGGCAAGAATTCTGCAGACATCTCTGACCATAAGGAGAGTTATTATTTCCATTTTATATTTAGAGAAATAAAGACAAATAAAGAAAGTGAAAGAAATGCTTAATTTTACAGTAGATCTGGGAACAGAACACGGGGCCATTGATTTTATTTCACTAGAGTAGTGAATTTTTTGGTATATATACTCCCTAAAATAGTTTTGAAAAACAATGTGCCTTCTCAAACATTTTATGTTAACATCTGAAAGTTTTCCTCATAAATTTATATAGTAGCAAAGGCCGAAGTCCTATTATAATACTGAGGTTTTTAACAATAACCTATTTATTGCTCCACTCTGTTGGAAAGAGGGAAATTTCCTTGCTACCCTTCTTGTTTTTTTTTTGACTAATCTAGCAACTAAATTGACATAAGACAGATTAACAAGAGAAAAAAAAACAAACAACAAAGCAGATTTCACTCATACAAATGGAATCTTACAGAAACAGGACCTAACAAGTGACCAAAGCAGGCAGCTTTGATACTTTTTAGACAAAGAAACAACAAATTTGTAAGGAATGGACAGAACAAAGGAATTTAGGCTTGGATTCTTAATCAGTGAAGAATCTAAACAGAGTTTGGGTTTGGGATAATAAATTAGCAAAAAAGCAACCAGCTTTGTTTGTACAGGCTTCTCAGCTCTGAATTCCCTATCTCTAGCCATGATGTGTCTCTACCTCCAGAGGCAGGAAGGGCACATTTCACAGGAGAGATTTATTTCCTGCTTCCAGGGAGACAGAGAGAAGGAGGGTCAGAGTGTTCCTGCACCAACTGTTTCTCAAATAATATAATTCAAAATAATCAATGTGCCATCATGGCATATTTTGGGATGGCCTGCACTGAGACTTAACAACTCTTTTTAATGTAGACAATATAATCTGAATACCAAAGCAATTTTATATGCGCTGTCACTACTCTTAAAACCATACGAACGTGCCATTTATGACACATGGATGGACCTTGAGGGCATTATGCTAAGTGATAAAAGTCAGAGAAAATGACAAACACTGTAAAATCTCACTTATATGCGAAATCTCAAAAAACCTGAATTCATAGATACAGAGAACAGATTGGTGGTTGCCAGAGGTGGGGAGCCAGGATAAGACAAAATGTAGGAGGTTGATCACAAGGTATAAACTTCTAGTTACGAAATAAGTCATGAGAATATAATGTACAGTATGGTGACTCTATTTAATAGTACTGTGCTGTATATTTGGAAGTTGCTAGAAGAGTAGATCTTAAAAGTTCTGAACAGAAGAAAAAATTTCTAACTATGTTCGGAGAAGGCAATGGCACCCCACTCCAGTACTCTTGCCTGGAAAATCCCATGGACGGAGGAGCCTGGTAGGCTGCAGTCCATGGGGTCGCTAGGTCGGACACGACTGAGCGACTTCACTTTCACTTTTCACTTTCATGCATTGGAGAAGGAAATGGCAGCCCACTCCAGTGTTCTTGCCTGGAGAATCCCAGGGATGGGGGAGTCTGGTGGGCTGCCCTATGGGGTCGCACAGAGTCGGACACGACTGAAGCGACTTAGCACCAGCAGCAGCAGCAGCAGCATGGTGATGTTAGCTAGATTTGTTGTGATCAGCTCACAACATATGCAAATATCAAGTCATTATGTTGTACACTTCAACCTAATATGTTATATGTCAATTATATATCGATAAAAATATGAAGTCTCTTTTTCAACATTAGGAAAATTTACATTTCCTGTTCCCCCTTGAACTTGTATGTCTACTTAACCCACTGAATTTTTTGATATTTGAAAGTTTAAAAAGTGAATCATTTTTATCATACTTTCCTGCAACAAAAATTATGTATATGCTGAAATTTAAAATATTTGCTTCCTGAAATGGTAAAGCCGAGTGTTAACTCCTTCTTCTGGATTAAATTATCATCACCACTATTAGTAAGCAACTAAATATAATGACATAAATGCATTATTAAAATTGATACTGGTTATCATAATAAGTAATATGTTACTGGAACTATATCTCTTAATCAGATGGATGGAGCCTTTTTCCTTTTTAATTAGTCCATATATTAATAGACATGTATCACTTATTGCTAAAATATGACAAGATTCTGTGGAAATTGACAACAAAAACAAATGATTGGCTATTTTTACATGTTGAATTTATGAAAATCATATTAACGACTGTTTACAGTAGAATCCACAAATATTCTTGTTAAGCTGATATCTGATAAGTACATCATAGGGTGGAATAAACTCGTAGAAAGGGGCTAAGCAAGAAGAACAAGCAGGAAATGCATCCAAGAAAGAAATGAATATATAGTGTCAAATTATGTTTATGCAGTAGCTTATCACAAATTTTCTCTTATGAGTCTGGATGACTGTACAAGAAAATATAAAACACTAACTCACTTCTGATCCATGTTCTAGAGACTTGAAAATGTAATACTGATCAGCAGATAATCATGGAATGTTTATCTCTTCTTTCTTGAAATCACACAGCTGGGACACAAACCAGTGCTTTAATCAAGGCAGTGTCCCTGTAGGCTCTCACAGCCTGAAATCAGGCCCGCTGGCAGGACTCCAGATGGGTGAGAGGTCTGCTTATTTTAGGAAGTAGGATAGAGGTGACTGGGAGTGACGAGCTTGGAAAGACTAGGCACAATGCCTATATCAAGCATAAGTGCTCAGGCAGATCAGATTTAAGCAGAAGTAATACAGACTCTGAGGGGCTGGAAATCACTCCCCTTAAAACTGTCTAACATCCTCTATTCCCACAATTCCTGCACAAGCTCTAGTTTGAAGACCACAGTAGAGACCTCTGAAATCCACAGTGTATTTTAAGTTTTAACTTTTTAGAAAGCCCAGAGACACAAAGTCTGGCTAGGGACCTCACCAAGCTGCCCTGTGAGAGACCTTCACATAACCTTGAGTCATTGAATGACAATGCCCTTCCTCAGGGAACTGTGATCTTTCTGACTAAATACTGAACTAGGATGGTAGGACATGGGGCAAATAAAGTCTGATGGATGACTATCCAGTCCTTTTAATACCTTTCTGCCTTTGGGTGATTGCTTATTTCCATAAGAAAAAAAAAGAACTTGTTACATGTGAACTGGCTGCTCAAGTAATATAATAAAAACCATAATGTAATGGATAAATTCAGACAAGGTCATAATCATGTTAAATATACACTTATTTTAAGATCCCTTGAAGGGCTGGAATTTAACTGTTAAATGAGCATTCTTTTAGTGATCTAGAAATAAAACTATGATGCTATTTTTCCGTTATTAAATAAATATATATATTACAATCTAGAGTGTCATAATTGTGATTAATAATAGGTCATTAGAAAATATTTCATCACATTATAATGATTTTTAGCCTCTATTTTTAAATTGGCATAATTTATACGGCATTTATAAAATTTTTTGAAAAAATTCAATCTGGTAGCAAAGGAACAAAATGGACAACCTGCCCCTGAGATTTAGGAAATGAAGGCAGATGGATGTGTAGATGGCACACTCATTAATAAGAAGGTGGAATTATGTTGGAAACAAGACTTTGGCAAGTTCCCAAGACGGTGATATAGAAAGACCCTGAGCTCACCTCCTCTCATGGGCACATCAGAATTACAACTATTAACAGAAAAACTCCTGATTAAGAAGACTGGAACCTACCAGAAAAGATCTTCTACAACCAAAGACGTAAAGAAAGAGCCACAATGAGATGGGTAGGTGGGACAGAGTTGTGGCATACTTGACTCATAGGTCCAGGTGGACCACCCATAATTGCAATTACAGAAAATAATTATAATTACAGAGGTTCTTCCCAAGGAGTTTGGGTCTGAGTCCCACTTCTCCCCCCGTCTCCGCCACCTCCTCCACAGTAGAGCTTGCTTTTGGGAAACCCAGAAGGCTATGGGAAATAGAGACTCCATTCTTAAAAGATACAGATAAACTCTAACATGTTCCGGGCCCCAGGAGGAGAAACAGTAATTTGAAAGGAGCCTGGGTCAGACCTACCTGCTGATCCTGAAGAGTCTCCTAGAGAGGCAGCGAGCAATTAGAACTCACCTTGGATACACAGACACTGCTGCTGCTGCTAAGTCGCTTCAGTCGTGTCCGACTCTGTGCGACCCCATAGGCGGCAGCCCACCAGGCTCCTCTGCCCATGGGGTTTTCCAGGCAAGAGCACTGGAGTGGGCTGCCATTGCCTCCTCCACACAGACACTGGTGACAGCCATTTCTGGGAGCTGGTCTACCACACGGACACTGGGGCAGGCAGCCGTCACTTTGGAGCCCTCCCTCTAGCTTACTAGCCTCACTGCTCACCAACCTGGGGACACGAGCACTGAGAGACACCTCAGGCCAAGCAACTAGACGAGGAGACAGCCCCCTCTACCAACAGACGGGCGGAGCCCACAGCCGCACCTGGACATGGCCCCGCTCACCAGAGGGTGCAGGACGCGGCCCCCCACACCAGCGTGCAGGTCTAATATGTTATATGTCAATTATATATCGATAAAAATATGAAGTCTCTTTTTCAACATTAGGAAAATTTACATTTCCTGTTCCCCCTTGAACTTGTATGTCTACTTAACCCACTGAATTTTTTGATATTTGAAAGTTTAAAAAGTGAATCATTTTTATCATACTTTCCTGCAACAAAAATTATGTATATGCTGAAATTTAAAATATTTGCTTCCTGAAATGGTAAAGCCGAGTGTTAACTCCTTCTTCTGGATTAAATTATCATCACCACTATTAGTAAGCAACTAAATATAATGACATAAATGCATTATTAAAATTGATACTGGTTATCATAATAAGTAAAATGTTACTGGAACTATATCTCTTAATCAGATGGATGGAGCCTTTTTCCTTTTTAATTAGTCCATATATTAATAGACATGTATCACTTATTGCTAAAATATGACAAGATTCTGTGGAAATTGACAACAAAAACAAATGATTGGCTATTTTTACATGTTGAATTTATGAAAATCATATTAACGACTGTTTACAGTAGAATCCACAAATATTCTTGTTAAGCTGATATCTGATAAGTACATCATAGGGTGGAATAAACTCGTAGAAAGGGGCTAAGCAAGAAGAACAAGCAGGAAATGCATCCAAGAAAGAAATGAATATACAGTGTCAAATTATGTTTATGCAGTAGCTTATCACAAATTTTCTCTTATGAGTCTGGATGACTGTACAAGAAAATATAAAACACTAACTCACTTCTGATCCATGTTCTAGAGACTTGAAAATGTAATACTGATCAGCAGATAATCATGGAATGTTTATCTCTTCTTTCTTGAAATCACACAGCTGGGACACAAACCAGTGCTTTAATCAAGGCAGTGTCCCTGTAGGCTCTCACAGCCTGAAATCAGGCCCGCTGGCAGGACTCCAGATGGGTGAGAGGTCTGCTTATTTTAGGAAGTAGGATAGAGGTGACTGGGAGTGACGAGCTTGGAAAGACTAGGCACAATGCCTATATCAAGCATAAGTGCTCAGGCAGATCAGATTTAAGCAGAAGTAATACAGACTCTGAGGGGCTGGAAATCACTCCCCTTAAAACTGTCTAACATCCTCTATTCCCACAATTCCTGCACAAGCTCTAGTTTGAAGACCACAGTAGAGACCTCTGAAATCCACAGTGTATTTTAAGTTTTAACTTTTTAGAAAGCCCAGAGACACAAAGTCTGGCTAGGGACCTCACCAAGCTGCCCTGTGAGAGACCTTCACATAACCTTGAGTCATTGAATGACAATGCCCTTCCTCAGGGAACTGTGATCTTTCTGACTAAATACTGAACTAGGATGGTAGGACATGGGGCAAATAAAGTCTGATGGATGACTATCCAGTCCTTTTAATACCTTTCTGCCTTTGGGTGATTGCTTATTTCCATAAGAAAAAAAAAGAACTTGTTACATGTGAACTGGCTGCTCAAGTAATATAATAAAAACCATAATGTAATGGATAAATTCAGACAAGGTCATAATCATGTTAAATATACACTTATTTTAAGATCCCTTGAAGGGCTGGAATTTAACTGTTAAATGAGCATTCTTTTAGTGATCTAGAAATAAAACTATGATGCTATTTTTCCGTTATTAAATAAATATATATATTACAATCTAGAGTGTCATAATTGTGATTAATAATAGGTCATTAGAAAATATTTCATCACATTATAATGATTTTTAGCCTCTATTTTTAAATTGGCATAATTTATACGGCATTTATAAAATTTTTTGAAAAAATTCAATCTGGTAGCAAAGGAACAAAATGGACAACCTGCCCCTGAGATTTAGGAAATGAAGGCAGATGGATGTGTAGATGGCACACTCATTAATAAGAAGGTGGAATTATGTTGGAAACAAGACTTTGGCAAGTTCCCAAGACGGTGATATAGAAAGACCCTGAGCTCACCTCCTCTCATGGGCACATCAGAATTACAACTATTAACAGAAAAACTCCTGATTAAGAAGACTGGAACCTACCAGAAAAGATCTTCTACAACCAAAGACGTAAAGAAAGAGCCACAATGAGATGGGTAGGTGGGACAGAGTTGTGGCATACTTGACTCATAGGTCCAGGTGGACCACCCATAATTGCAATTACAGAAAATAATTATAATTACAGAGGTTCTTCCCAAGGAGTTTGGGTCTGAGTCCCACTTCTCCCCCTGTCTCCGCCACCTCCTCCACAGTAGAGCTTGCTTTTGGGAAACCCAGAAGGCTATGGGAAATAGAGACTCCATTCTTAAAATATACAGATAAACTCTAACATGTTCCGGGCCCCAGGAGGAGAAACAGTAATTTGAAAGGAGCCTGGGTCAGACCTACCTGCTGATCTTGAAGAGTCTCCTAGAGAGGCAGCGAGCAATTAGAACTCACCTTGGATACACAGACACTGCTGCTGCTGCTAAGTCGCTTCAGTCGTGTCCGACTCTGTGCGACCCCATAGACGGCAGCCCACCAGGCTCCCCCGTCCCTGGGATTCTCCAGGCAAGAACACTGGAGAGGGTTGCCATTTCCTTCTCCAGTGCATGAAAGTGAAAAGTGAAAGTGAAGTCGCTCAGTCGTGTCCGACTCTTCGCGGCCCCATGGACTGCAGCCCACCAGGCTCCTCTGCCCATGGGGTTTTCCAGGCAAGAGAACTGGAGAGGGCTGCCATTGCCTCCTCCACACAGACACTGGTGACAGCCATTTCTGGGAGCTGGTCTACCACACGGACACTGGGGTAGGCAGCCATCACTTTGGAGCCCTTCCTCTAGCTTACTAGCCTCACTGCTCACCAACCTGGGGACACCAGCATTGAGAGACACCTCAGGCCAAGCAACTAGACGAGGAGACAGCCCCCTCTACCAAGAGACAGGCTGAGCCCACAGCCGCACCTGGACATGGCCCCGCCCACCAGAGGGCGCAGGACGCGGCCCCCCACACCAGCGTGCAGGCACTGAGCCCAGGACGCCCAGAACCCTGCAGCCAGAGACCCTGGGAGCCAGTTCCACCTGCCCGCTGGCAGATGTCAGCCCCCACGTTCCCTGGGTCCTGGCCCTGCCCACCAGCAAGCCTGCTCGAAACCAGCCTCGACTACCAGCCGTTAGACTCCAGCCCCGGGACAACCACAGCCCCACAGCCTGCCAGAAGTCCAGCACCAGCTCCGGGTCTGGCTGGGTCCTGGCCCCACCTACCAGCAGGCCAACACCAGCCTGGAGACACTCTGGGCCCTTTAGATAGCTGCCTTGGGATCTGGCTCCTCTCACCAGTAGACCAGTGCAAGCTTTGGGACGGCCCAGACCCTGCAGGCAGCAATGTCAGGAACCAGCCTGTCACCAGCTGTGGGACCACTGGGCCTGCAGCCAGACCCTAGGACCCAGCTGTGCCTGCCAGTGGGCCAGCACTGCACCAAGCCTATAAAATTTGAAAAACTATGTAATACATCTGAAACTAATATATCGTAAATATTGTACATCAACTATGCCTCAATAAAAATGTTTTTAAAAAAGAAACAAGCCTTTGTTTTTTTGTGTTTACTTTGCCCATATATTCACCTTCATTTTCCTCGGTTTACACCATTTCCATACGCTTGGCTCAAATATACACTTATTACTAAAATAGCTGATTAGATTGGCCAAAGTTGATTCAATAAACAATTTTTTTTCCCCTATCTTCTACAATTAATACCAAGTTGACCACTTTTAACAATGCAGTGGTTGGGACACCCATGCCTGCACAATCAAAATGTAGAAACAGGGACTTCACCCTGTGGTCCAGTGGTTAAGCCTATGTGCTTCCAATGCAAGGGACTTGGGTTAGATTCCTGGTCAGGGAATTAACATTCCACATGCTGTGTTACAAGGCCAAGTATATGTTTATATACAACTTTAAAATCATCTTTTTTAATGCACAGTTTTTAATGTTCAGTTCACACAACATAAAGTTGTATGACTACTATCATACTCAAGATACAGAATAGGATCATTATCTCAAACATTTCTTTTGTAGTCAAGGAATCCCCAGTTATACTCAGCTCTTAGCAATCTTGGATCTGTTTTCTGTCTTTCTAGTTTAACCTTTTCCAGAATGTCCTATAAATGGAATCATACCATAGAAGGAATGATGCTAAAGCTGAAACTCCAGTACTTTGGCCACCTCATGCAAAGAGTTGACTCATTGGAAAAGACTCTGACGCTGGGAGGGATTGGAGGCAGGAGGAGAAGGGGACGACAGAGGATGAGATGGCTGGATGGCATCACGGACTCGATGGACATGAGTCTGAGTGAACTCCGGGAGATGGTGATGAACAGGGAGGCCTGGCGTACTGTGATTCATGGGGTCGCAAAGAGTCGGACACGACTGAGCGACTGAACTGAACTGAACTGAACCATAGAATGAAGCTCACACACTTCCATCCCCCAGCCTGGAACCAATCTGGATTATTTCAGGAGCAAGAAATAAAATTCTATTGTGATTCAGCTATTACAGAGTTTGAGGCCAATATGTCACAGCAAATAGTCAACCTTAACTAATACACTCTCCTTTCCTTCCCTTGTTGGATCACCTTGTCAACATGTTCTGATTACGGTTATCTGTAGGTCACTCATAAGAAACATTGTTCCAGGTTCTTGCCATTCATGTGCAGGTGAAGTTGAGAAGCCAAAAACTAGATGGGATTTCAAAAAAAAATCTTCTTAAGTGTTGTAAAGATTTATCTTATGTGCTGACTTCAAATTATTACTAATTTGCTTGTAGTGCTGTGCTGGGAAGTTTTCTGGGGTAGTGTCCAGGCTAATAGGAAAGAATACTGTGATTAATTATCAGTAGCTGTTATGAGCAAATGAGGTAAGAATGATGGCACAGGTTCAAAAAATGTTGTCATCCCTGGGGTTAAGCCAATGCCTTGGATGCATTCAGAAGGCCTTTTTTAGCAGTAGGTTCCAGACTTGTAAGTCTCAAGTAAGAAGAACTTATCATGAACTCAACATCTTTGCCATGGCCCTATGTATATGAATTTGTATGATTTATTGGCAGCCATAGCATGCAAACTTATAAAGAAAATTTAGACTTTCCTTTGCCTAGATTCTGCTTGCTTAGCTCAGAAGTCAGGTATTTTCAGGACTCAAAAGTTCTAAAAACATTGTTGAAGGCACACACACTGTTACCACTTGAACAGTGGCTAAGCAAATGATTTTATCCTCTAGGACTGTGCCCTAGTATCTTTAAATCTGTGACTAACTGACTCCCTGTTTGGTTTACAGACCAACTTGGCAAATATAAGGAAATAAAGAATAGGAAACATTCCTTTTATATAGATTAGCCATGGGTGGTTAAGGGGCTTCCCAGGTGGTGCTAGTGGTAAAGAACCTGCCTGCCAGTGCTGGAGACATGAGACACAGGTTTGATCCCTGGGTAGGGAAGATCCCTTGGAGGAGGGCATGGCAACCCACTCCAGTATTCTTGCCTGGAGAATCCCATGGACAGAGAAGCCTGGTGGGCTATAGTCCATGGGGTCACAAAGAGTTGGACACAACTCTGAAGTGACTTAGCACATGGGTGGTTAAAAAGCAGACGGACCCCTTCTTTCTGCTGTGGGACTTAGAGTTTTCTTATAGCGGCTCTCAAGTGCTCGGATTTCTTAAGTTGCTTGTTCTTAGTTACTATTTTCTGGAGGACAAAATTATGAAATTCAGATATACATACCTGAGTGTAACTAATACTGCACCCAAACAAAATCTCCAGTTGATCTCTAACAAACACATTAAAGATTTTCCTATTTTCACAAGACATGAGAAAGAGTAAAATCTTTCCATGGAAAAGAAGGTTGCTGAATATAGCCAAGAAATTCAAGTCATTTCTAATCACGAGGAAAGAGTCAGACACATCTAAATTGGAGGATGTTATGCAAAATAACTGGCTTAGAGTCTTTAAAGTAGCCAATCCCATGAAAGAATTAAAAAAAAAAAATCACTGTTGAGGGGGTTGTTTTAGATCAAAAGAAACTAAAGATGCATAACAACTAAATGCAATTTGTGACCTTTATTTGAATCTCGTGAAAAACAGAGACAAACAAGCAAAAGACAAAAATTATTTTTTGGTCTACTAGGGAAATTTGAATATAAACTTTATATCGGATAATAGGATATAACAATGTTACATTTCTCAAATGTGGTAATTGTAGAAGTAGAAGAATGTCGTTGCTCTGAGATGATCCTTGTGATAGTATTTAAGACCATAGTGTTAAAGTGTCTGCCACTTACTCTCAAATGGTTGAAAATATGTGTGCATATTATACAAAGAGAGAGAAAACAAATGGGGTGACAGTTGGTAAATCCAGGTAAAAATACACAGGCATTTATGTTCTAGTCTCCCAACTTTTCTGTAGGTTTGAACATTTTCAAATGAGAAAGCTGAGGAAAATAAATAAATAAAGGAAAAATAAGGTAATTTGTTTTGCTTTTACTTCATCAAATTCAATATTTAAAATAGGGATGGCAATTGTTATTTTTAGATGTCTGAAATTTTAAAAATAAACAGAAAATTTGGGAAGTGGGGGGAATAACTCTATTATTTCTAACTCATGTACTATACTTTTCCTTTCCAATCTCTTCCTCTGTATATAAATACCATCACATTGTAATAATTTTCATCATTTTCCACCTAACATTACAATTTCAGCATTTCCTATAACATTACTACTTAAGCGCTTACAATGACTACTTTTAATTTGAGGGAATTCTTTTGAGGGAATAGGTATTTTCTTTAATAGCTCCACAATTTAGACTTCTAATAAATGGTGCTTCACTGGCATCTTTGTACACAATGTTTTCTACATTGTGGATTCTAATTTTGATATAAATTTCCACAGGTGAAATTGCTGGATCAAATGACCATTTATAGAAGACTAGAAACACTTTGCTGTTATTCTTTTAAACTGCTTGTGAGAGTGGGAGCTTGATAAAAGTGACTCATTTCAAACAGTTACATTTCTTTGGGCCTGAGTATTTTTAGATTCAGTTCAGTCGCTCAGTCGTGTCCGACTCTTCTCAGCCTTCTTCACAGTCCAACTCTCACATCCATACATGACCACAGGAAAAACCATAGCCTTGACGAGACGGACTTTAGTCGGCAAAGTAATGTCTCTGCTTTTGAAAATGCTATCTAGGTTGGACATAACTTTTCTTCCAAGGAGTAAGCATCTTTTAATTTCATGGCTGCAGTCACCATCTGCAGTGATTTTGGAGCCCAAAAAAATAAAGTCTGACACTGTTTCCACTGTTTCCCCATCTATTTCCCATGAAGTGATGGGACCAGATGCCATGATCTTCGTTTTCTGAATGTTGAGCTTCAAGCCAACTTTTTCGCTCTCCTCTTTCACTTTCATCAAGAGGCTTTTTAGCTCCTCTTCACTTTCTGCCATAAGGGTGGTGTCATCTGCATATCTGAGGTTATTGGTATTTCTCCCAGCAATCTTGATTCCAGCTTGTGTTTCTTCCAGTCCAGCGTTTCTCATGATGTACTCTGTAGATTACTAACCCTCTTTCCTTGCCCGCCTCCCACAACTAATTGGGGGAGCTCGAGTCTCTCTTTCCCACTATCCGCTCCTTTAGATGTGCTGTTTCAACCTAAGATCCTGGGCACCAAGAGGTCAGTGAGAGTGGTAGGGTGTCTTTAAGCTTTTCAATATTTCACCAGCCTAACCAAAATCCTACATAAACTCACAATGAGGCTAAGTGAGTGAGCTTAGAGGTACAGTCTCGGGACCTCCCTGGTGGTCCAGTGGTTAAGACATTGGGGACTCAGGGCAGGGGGCATGGGCTCGATCTCTGCTTGAGGAAGTAAGATCCCACATGCCGCACAGCATGGCCTAAAAAAAAAAAAGTGTAATATTTGGCCCCAGTCAATGCTGGTGATGACTACAACCCAGCTAACAGTTCGTTGGCCGTCTGAGGCCCTGAACCAGAGCTCAACTCAGCTCTCAGCTGCCGTCAGGTTCCCCACAGATTATGCGAGATAATAATGTTCTCTGTTTTAGCTGTTGAGTTTTAGAGTAATTTGTTATGCTACAATAGATAACTAATACAGACTGTGGAAATGGGATACGGCCTTAACAGACACATAACATATGGACAAAAATATGTGAACAAGTACTTCAAGAAAGAAGATGTCTAAGTGATCAATGAGCAGATGAAAAGAAGCTTGTCCTTAGTTGTCAGGACATAGCATACCTAAACCATTATTAAATAACTTTACACACATACCAGAAAGGCTAAAATGAGATCGAGAATCTAAGTGTTGGTGAGGATATGCGGTAACGAGGACTATCACGCATCCCTGGCAGGAGTGTGAAGTGCTGCAGTCATTTTGTAAAATTAATAAAGTTCGTATAAACCTACCCCTATTAACCCAGAAAGTACACTCTTGGGTTTAGACCAAGAGAAATGATTGGATATGTTAAAAAAAAAAAAAAAAAAAGGTACATAAATATCCTTAGCAGCTTCATTCACTACAGACCTAAACTGCAAATAACCCAAATATTTATCAGCAGGAGAATATGTAACAAATTGTGATATATCCAGGAAATGAAATATTACCCAGCAATAAAATAAATCAGATATATATATATATATATATATATATCAATTTGGATGAATCTCAAAAGCATCATTTCAAGCAAAAGTAGTACACACTGTATGGTTCCATTTATTTAATATTAAAAAGCAGGTCAAACAAGTCTGCAGCGATAAAAATGAGAATAGTCATTACCTCAGGATTGGCTGTATTGACTGGAAGACAGGAGGGAATTCTCTGGGGTGATAGAAATATTCCACATTTTGATATGGATGGTCACACAAAGCTAAACACATGTATCTTGGCCCATCTGGGGCTAACAAGGCACCAGATATTGGGTAGATCATATTGGGTTGGCCAAAATGTTTGTTTGGGTTTTTGGTGCACTACTACAGACAACCCAAATCAATGTTCTGGCCAAACCAATTATTAATGGGAATTTATTTCTCACAGTTCTGGAGACTGGATGTCTGCGATCAGAGTACAAACATGGCGAGTACCCTCTTCTGGGTTACAGACTTCTTGGTGTACCCTCACAAGGAAGAAGGTGACAAGGGAACTCTTCTGGGCCTCGTGTGTGTGTGTGTGTGTGTGTGTGTGTGTGTGTGTGTGCACGCTCAGTTGCTCAGTGGTGCCCAGCTCTTTGTGACTCCATGGACTGTAGCCCACCAGGCTATCCTGTCCATGGAATTTCCCAGGCAAGAATATTGGGTTGCCATTTCTTCCATCAGGGGATCTCTTTGACCCAGGGATTGAACCCACGTTTCTTGTGTCTCTTGCACTGGCAGGCAGATTCTTGGACCTCTTTTATAAATTAAATATCTGCCTTCATGACCTAAGCACTTCCCAAAGGCTCCACCTTCTAGTACCATCCCCTAGGGAGTTATTTTAACATATGCATTCTGGGGGGTAGGGGGAGATATATTCAGACCATAGCAGTACATTAAAAAATTCATAAAATTATACTCTTATGATTTGTTAATTTTACTATCTAAATGTAAATTACAGTTCAATTATATATTGTTAAAAAAAAAAAGCCTAAGTCCTTTCTATGGCCTATAAAGTTCCAGGGATGGTGTCTTTGGCTCCCTCTTTGAGTTTATCCCTTGATACCCTTTCCCCATTCACTCCCCAAACCCACTGGCTTTCTTCTTGTTCCTCTAACACATCAAGTACATTGACCCTGAGGTGGCAATTTGCATCAACGCTTCTCTCTACTATAATCTCTGTCCTCAAATAACCTCTCAAATATCATCCTTCACTTTGTTCAGGTCTCTGATTGTCATAGTCATGTTTCTCTGGGAAACAGAGTCGCAGGCAAGGACTGTTAGTGCTTTATTTGGGAGATACAATCCAACATAGCTGGTCACTCTGTGTATTAGTTTCCTAGAGCTGCTGTAACAAAGTACCACAAACTGGACCCTGTAAAACAGCAGAAATAGATTGTTTCACAGTTCTGAAGGCTAGTCATCTAAAATCAAGGATGTTGGCAGGGCCACCAGCCATCTGAAACCTGTAAGGGAGATCCTTTCTTGCCTCTTCTAGTTTCTGGTGTTGGCTGGCAATCCTTGATGTTCTTGTCTTATAGATGCATCGTTCCAATTTCTGATTCTACCAGCACATGACCATATTCTGTGTATCTCTGTCTTTTTTCCTTCTTACAAAGACATCAGTTGCATTGGAATGGGATCCACCCTAATAACCTCAGCTTGACTTGACTACATCTGCAAAGACCCTATTTCCAAATAAGGTCACATTCATGGGAGACTTCCACATATCTTTTTGTAGAACATGATCCAGTCCATACACCCAGTAAGCAGGCTTGATCACACAGGCTTGATCACACAGATTGACTCTAGACTGGCTGTATGGCAAAACCGTGCAGCCAAATAGTCCATCAGAGGGAGCAAGGGAGAGGGCTTATCTGCCTGGTATCCTCCAGTTTCCTGTCTACCACTGGTCAAAGTTCATTCAGGGTAATTAAAGGCTCTGAGTTTCTGGATGGCATCATTTGGCCCCACTGGCAGATGCTCAAGAAACAAGGCTCTGCAGTTTGGCTTTTCAGCTGAGTTTGGGGAGAGAAGCCTGATGTTCCAGGCCTGTGGCTGGGAAACCATGGGCTGTGGGGAACCATGGGGCCCGTCACCTGCTGTGAGGGCTGGGGAGGAGCAACTGGCTGAGGATGAGACAGGTGGTGTATAGACGGGTCCCATGCTCCGCTCAGATGTCACCTTGCCAGGGAGTTCTCTGACTGCTTTGTACCAAGGAGAAGTCCCATCTCCACCTCAGCATTCTTTTATTTTACTTAATTATTCTTCATATGACTTCCTTCCACTGGTCATACGATATATTTATGCGCGCGTTTGCCTCTCTCTCATGTTACCCACTGTAATTGTGTTAATGAGAGCAGGACATTTGTTTGCTCTCCACTCTTCCCCCAGTGCCTAGCACAGTGCTTGGGACATGGCAGGGACTCAATATATATTTACTGAATTGAATGACTAGGTGAATTGATGGGTGTAAAAAATGAAAAAGCCTCCATCTATCTCTCCAGTCTGTTGCAGGGTTACTGAGTGGGTGGGCATGGGGACGATTTTGGCGTAGTCAGGCCTGTTCTAAGCAGGTCAGGGCCTAGGTTCATCTGAAAGGAAGGCTCCATTTCCGGTGTTTAAATAGTGCAGCTCCTGGTGGAGGTGAGGAGCTGAGGGAACAAGGGCAGGGAGGCCTCTGGGTCATCAGGCAGGAAAGCAGACAGAGCTGGCACCTCCCTGGTGTGAATGTGGAGAGGGGAAGGTGTGTGGCGCCCTTGCCCTGCAGGTCACGGTGGGTAAAGAACCATGTCTTCACTTCTTGACCTCTTTCTCAACCTTCTGAGTTATTTTCTGTTTCTGGAAGTGGCTGATACTTTTAATCCAGAAATGCTGGTAAAAATCTTCTTGACTTGTATTCAGTTCAGTTCAGTTCAGTTCAGTCGCTCAGTCGTGTCCGACTCTTTGCGACCCCATGAATCACAGCACGCCAGGCCTCCCTATCCATCACCATCTCTCGGAGTTCACTCAGACTCACGTCCATCGAGTCCGTGATGCCATCCAGCCATCTCATCCTCGGTCGTCCCCTTCTCCTCCTGCCCCCAATCCCTCCCAGCATCAGAGTCTTTTCCAATGAGTCAACTCTTCTCATGAGGTGGCCAAAGTAGTGGAGTTTCAGCTTTAGCATCATTCCTTCCAAAGAAATCCCAGGGTTGATCTCCTTCAGAATGGACTGGTTGGATCTCCTTGCAGTCCAAAGGACTCTCAAGAGTCTTCTCCAACACCACAGTTCAAAAGCATCAATTCTT
>SJYT01040979.1:0-44252 GCA_006410635.1 Cephalophus harveyi
GAAGGCTTTCTTATCTCTTCTTGCTATTCTTTGGAACTCTGCATTCAGGTGCTTATATCTTTCCTTTTCTCCTTTGCTTTTCGCCTCTCTTCTTTTCACAGCTATTTGTAAGGCCTCCCCAGACAGCCATTTTGCTTTTTTGCATTTCTTTTCCATGGGGATGGTCTTGATCCCTGTCTCCTGTACAATGTCACGAACCTCATTCCATAGTTCATCAGGCACTTTATCTATCAGATCTAGGCCCTTAAAACTATTTCTCACTTCCACTGCATAATCATAAGGGATTTGATTTAGGTCATACCTGAATGGTCTAGCAGTTTTCCCTACTTTCTTCAATTTAAGTCTGAATTTGATAATAAGGAGTTCATGATCCGAACCACAGTCAGCTCCTGGTCTTGTTCTTGTTGACTGTATAGAGCTTCCCCATCTTTGCCTGCAAAGAATAGAATCAATCTGATTTCGGTGTTGACCATCTGGTGATATCCATGTGTAGAGTCTTCTCTTGTGTTGTTGGAAGACTGTGTTTGCTATGACCAGTGCACTTTCTTGGCAAAACTCTATTAGTCTTTGCCCTGCTTCATTCCACATTCCAAGGCCAAATTTGCCTGTTACTCCAGGTGTTTCTTGGCTTCCTACTTTAGCATTCCAGTCCCCTATAATGAAAAGGACATCTTTTTTGGCTGTTAGTTCTAAAAGGTCTTACTTTTCTGTCTTTGTCACTTACTCTGAGTATATTACAGGCACTTTAATACTGTATTAAACCTATAGGTGCTGTTACAAGAGAGGTAATATTCCATCTGTCAGTATATGCTAGGAAAGAACTGTTGTTGACTTTATACCTTCTGAATCCCCCAACACAGTATTCTGAACATAGTAGCCTTATGTTGAATGATAGTGTGGTACCTATATGCCAATTCATGTGATTTTTGTTCTCTAATCCATCAATCCATTTTTTCATGTGATTATCGTTAAATCATGATTTTATATATAACCTTTTCAATCCAAAGCAACACACACACTTTTCTTGATAATTTTTAATCTTATATATTCAAGGACTTCCACAATCAATTCCTTGTTGATTTCTCTGATCTCCTCTCTATATCTCTATATAAATCATCAATTCCAGCAGCAAGCACAAGAAAATGGCTTTCCACCTTTGCCAAATCCTAGGTTTTGGAATTCTAGGACTTCTTAATAAACATCAAAGCTAGCATAGACTAGATAATGTAGACAAAATACTTCCAAGTTTTTTTCACCCAACAGTGATACCAGCCAAAGTCAGCAGCAAAAGCAGCAGGTAAGGAGTGCCTGGAAATTCTCTTCTTTGCCCCAATCATATTTACTGTATTTGCATTTAATGAAATTGCCAGAAGGCAGAGATACTATTGGCAGGGCAAAAAGGAGAATGTGCAAAAAGTTTTGACAAGTTTTAACTAGACCTGGTCAAAAGTCCACTCTCTCTTAAGTTACACTTACTCTTGTAGTTAAAAGAATGCAAACCAGACTAGAGTTCTGCATGTTTACTCTGTTGTTTGTCTCTCCCTCCTCACAAAGTTTAGCTGACCTCTAGACAGTTTTTTTCTAAATTTATTAGATTAATTTCTCTTTAGCTCTACTAGCTAAACAGGACATCTTTCACCTCACCGTATAAAACAGATTCATACTATGATAAAAATTTCCCACTCAACACATGTATTAGATTGAGTTCTCCAAAAAGATGGAACCAATAGATATAATAGAAACAATATTGTATATATTTATATATAAACTAGCTCTAATTTATATAACATATATAAATATATATATTATATACACATAATTTGTATTTGTATAAAGAGAGAAAGAAATGTATTTTAATATTATAAGGAACAGGTTCACAAAATGATTATGGATGCTGGAAAGTCTTAACATCTGTAGTTGGCAAGGAGAGTTGATGACATTGTTATGGTGCAAGACTAAAAGATGAGGACCAGGAGAGGCAGTGGTATAATTTCCAGAAGATAGACATCTCAGATCAAAGATGGGGAGAGAAAGCAATTTCTTCCCTTATTAGCCAGCCTCTTAGTTCTATTCAGGTTTTCAGTGAATTGAATGAAGCCCACCCACAATGGGGAGGGCGGTGTGCTTTACTCGGTAGGCCATTTCATGTGTTAATAACATCCAGAAGCACTCTCAACAGACAGGCCTAGAATAATGTCTAACCAGATATGTCTACACCCTGTGACCCAGTCAACTTGACACACAAAATTAGCCATCAGAGCACATGACATGTGTTTTCATCCCTGTACATCTGCTCAAATTCACATCCACATAAAATGGTGTTCCCTATTTTTTCTACTTATTTCAGGATCATACTTCCTTCACGGTGAAGCCTATGACTCCAGAGTTCATGAAAGTTTTCTCAACCACATTCAACCCCTATCATTGTTTTTTCTGATGAACTCTTGTAGCATTGATGTGTAGACACATAGAAAACACATGTTAAAAAAAGGAAAAAACTACCATATAAGATGATATACGCTAAATCCTGAGTATGCGTATTAGCTTAAATAATTACTAAGTGCATATTCTTCATACTGAATAATCCTGAGGACTGGTCAGCAGTTCCAGGGGCTCTCACACTGTCAGAACTCACACTGTTCAGCTTTCTTCTTCACCTCTCTCTGCAGGTAGGTTACATTCCCTCAGACAGGCTTTTCTGAGAAGGAGATCTGGCTTCCAAAAGCTTCCATTACTCTCTTGTGTCCAAAGAGGAAACAAACTCTCACAACCCCAGCTATTGACACTTTATAAAAGGATTTTTTCCTGGCTGACTGAGTTACAGGCCTTACTCTAGACCTAGCACTATGTTTGGGTTCAGAGACTTGCCCCCAAAATCACTGTAGCCAAGGATTTCATTAGGATGAGGCTCTCATTACAAATATATGGGGGTAGAAAGTAGGGAGAAGGAGGAGTAATGATATTCCCAAAAGAAGAGACAAAACAATTAATGATAATGATCACTAAATTGCAATAATTATTTAGCATAATAATTGCAAAATGTTCTCAAGTGGTCAATTTACTTGTTCCTTTGCCGACATTCAAAAATTATTTTTTTCTTCTCCATTAAGCAACCACAATCCAAGTGTTTATTTGATTAAGAGCAATTCTGCCTTTGAGAACCATTATAATCTCAATTTGCATTGTTTATCAGTGTTCCAACAATCACTGCTGGATTTGTAATGTGAATCAAATCTTCCTATATCCATTCATAGTACAGATCCATACATAATAGAAATTTGTCACTGAAAATAGAAATGGTGCAAATAAATTCCTTCAGGAATGAATTTTATCAATAAGTGGAAAGACAAAAATAATAAGCAGCAAGAAAGACTACAGATTATTGAAAATCAAATTACTTTGCTTTATAAAGTCATATATCCCACAGGCACTTAAGAACACGACTTTAGTCAAAGCTTGAAGGTAGAGAACTTTATCTTGGACAAGAAACCTTCTGTCAAAGATGTACTTTTTCTGCAGAGAGGAAAAGGTGCTTATTTGATTCCATCTTCTGACCCTGGTAATATTACTAGCCTAGCACCACAAGCTGTGGCTTCAGGCATGTGTGCACATGAGGCTGAAAAAAAAAAAAAAAAAATGTTGAACATAGCAGCCTAGTCAGATTAGAAATGTGAGACACATTCTCATTTTTACCTTTCCTCTTTACCTAAGGACCTGAAAGTTTGAGCATGTGAAATATGGATATCTTTGCAGGAGAGCAATAATGGAAGGATTCATAGAAAAACAGTGTGATTAGGTGAAATGAGCCCAAGGTTTTGAGAGATTGACTCAGACCCTCTGGTACTTCACTTCTCTGAGCTGTTGTTCCTCTCGTGTGAAATAAGGATGAAGCTAATAATAACCAACTTACAGGATTATTATAACATATTTAAAAAGCTTTTTAAGTTGCAAAGTGCAAAATTTTCCAAGAGTAATGGATTGAATGCATAGTGATAGATAAATCTTCTCCCTATCAGACTTCAGAAATACAGGGTGCCATTTTTTCCATTAATAAGTGATAAGGGTATTCTGAGCAAATTAATGAGTTAATGAGACCCTGGGAGACTTATTTATAATCTATTTAAAGAAATAAATTTATCATTTTTTGGAATGATAAATTAACTATTTCAAATGCCTCATTCCTTTATGATAACTGGTCAACTCAGGCTCTACTGTCCTAAGTGAAAAATTAACTGTGTTAGCAAATTCTATCTACTGAATATAACTGCAAGTACTAAAAGTAAATTTCAAATATATATAAAGTGATACAATTATTGTGGTCATGTTTTTTAAAAGTCTATATCTTATACATAGAGTGTTAGTTGCTCAGTCATGTCTGACTCTTTGTGACCCCATGGATTGTCGCCCACCAAGCTCCTCTGTCCATGTAATTCTCCAGGCAACAATACTGGAGTGGGTTGCCATTTCCTTCTCCTGGAGATCTTCCCAAGCAAAGGATCAAACCCAGCTCTCCTGTATTGTAGGCATATTCTTTCTGTCTGAGCCAGCAGGAAAGCTATAAAGAAATATTTATAATAAACAATATATAGTCTAGGTTTTCATAGAAATATGAGGAGGGTATGAATGAGGGAGAGTATGAATAAAAGAAGCTTGGCCATGAGTTGATAATCATTGATGTATATGGATTCATTCTCTGCACATTTAGATGTTTTAAAATGTCTATACATTTTTAAAATGTAATTAACATTCAAGGATCACATTTCCTCACATTTGAAATGGCTAAGTATATACGTGTATGTATTGTTTTGTGTTATATGAATGATTTTAGCAAATTTTTATAGGTACCACTTTCTCAGGAAATTGACATCATAGATAAGCTGAAATACCTGCCAATAATCTTACTGTGAATTATAAATACACACACACTCACACACACGTATGTATCTTCTTAAAGAAAGGAGAGAGCGAGTAGAAATCATTAAACAAGAAGCCTTTATGACATTCCGGGCCTTAGTTCCCCCAGCATTTTGTAATTCGATGGAACACATTTACTTTGGCCTCAAGAAAGACTTCTGCTAGGGTGGCTAACTCCTTTCTCTAAGCTGGCCTTCCAAAGACTACGCACTGTGTATAAGAGGATAAGTAGAAAGGTGTGTCCTTACCAGCCCAGTAGAGCTGCCACCCACCCTCTCTGCCACCTGGGACATTTCTTCTTTTAATATTTATTTTTATTTATTTGTCTGTGCTGGATCTTAGTTACAGCACACAGGATCTTCACTCTGTTGTGGCATGCGAGATCTTTAGTTGCAGCAAGAGAGCTTTTAGTTGTAGCATGTGGGATCTAGTTCCCAGATCAGGGATCGAACCCAGGCTCCCTGCACTGGGAGCCTGCAGACACATTTCTTCTTTTCATATTTTTTCCTCTCCTACAATCTACTTCAACATATGAAAATACTCTGGACTGCAGCTCTGTCATGTGTGATGTTCCTACTTTTGAGACAATTTTATACAGCAAATGTGTGGAACACCCAGGGCAGTTCAAGCACTGAGTCAAATGCAGAGGTAACAATGAAACACAAGATGGACAGATACCATCCCTACCCTCAAAGAGTGCATTTCCTCAGGAAATGTCAATTTAAAAGTACCGTTTTAAGAAGGTGACATGCAGGGAGCTATGGCAAAATCGAAGCCCTGGCCTGTGTTGGACTACCAGGATTCAGTCGGGCCCAAATTATCCCATGACAAACCTCCTGATTCTGTACACTTAGTAAACAGTTTTAGTTGTGACCAGGCAAGAGTGCTGGAGTGGGGTGCCATTGCCTTCTCCGTATCAAACTTAAAGTTGCACTATTTCTGATAAAGAAAACTTTTCAAATTACTCGGTGATCAAGTTTTTAATTTCATTTGGTGATTAAAATATAATGCAGTTTTTGAGTATGTAGCAGCAAGAACTGATATTGTAGAAGGTTAGTGTTTCTGGATATTGTATTCTGAGAGTCTGAGATTCTTTCCAAAGCATGCTACTTACACCTTTCAGGAAATTGTTGACTACGTCTAGCCTAGCCTTATCCTTCTAGGTTGGACTCTACACCTGTGATTGCATAATGCCTATATATGGTCTCTTAGTGTATTTACTATATAATTGTGTTCATCTGAACTTTCAGAAGTTCAAGGAAGTAACACTAGAATAGGAATGGCTGAATATCAGTGATCAAAAGATGTCACACTGACTTAGTCTCTTTTTATCTGTTACTGACAGTTCCCTCTGCCTCTGTTGTTCTCATTCTTCAGCTTGCCCTTTCTACACGGGAGACTACGAGTTGTCCCCAATTTGAAATCCAAAAAGAAAAGACATCTTGTCTCTCTCGGTATTCACACATCAAATTTATGAAAGGGCCCTGACTGGAATTGTTTGACACATGTGCGTTTTCTTGACCTTGAACCAGTCCTCACTGTTTACTTCACTTCATGAAGTAAACATGGAGTGATGGAGTTGTTTCTTAGAGGCACACTTACTATGCAGACAAAAGTACAAGTATTTTATGAATATTTGATTGTGTCCATCTCCTCTGATGGACTACATGCTAGAATAAAGGCTGTGTCTTATTATTCTCTACATACTCAGTATTACCCCAGGAGGTATTCAATAAATTCTGATGGAATAAATTTAATGTAAAAGAATGTGAATAACCATCGAGGAAGAGAAGTGGACAGACTGTGTTGAAATAAATTCTGAAGTACATCTGAGTGTATGAGTGCAGGGGTTGCCAAGGCCAAACAATGTGTGGAGGATTGAAGTGTTAAGAATAAGTAGCTCTTAACCTTTAAATCACTTTGAAAATGTCTCTAAGAGGATACATTGCCTTATTACTCAGTTGACATTAGTCACAGAGAGGCTTCATTTAAATTTGTCTGTCTTTTTAATAACAGGTAAGAATGCTCATGGGATGATTAAAACTGTACCACACACCCTTAGTTTTGTACTAACTCTGCCACTGAATTACTGAAAGTTCTAGTCTGGGATGCATTAAAGACTTGGAGCCCAAGGTGCCAGCTGCAATACCAGAAGACTCGCTGACCTCGATTTAACTTTCAGGAACTTTGATGATGCAAGTGTTCAGACAGAAAGTTCCATGCCATTTTTATTATACTCTGATGCTAAGTGTTTACATAACTTAGCTGTTATTTTTTCGTAAATGATCAAGTAGAGTCTGGATGAATGTATCATATTATGTTGGGAGCAGTGGTGATAGTTCAAAGTGGTCCAGCAATTATAGCCAGAACCACATCAAAACAGACCAAGGAGAACAGAGTTTTAAGAAAGAATGTAATTAAATCACCAAGTACTCAGAGAGGTTGAGGAGGCTGGAACAGCACATCAGAGAATTGTCTGTTACTGGGGACCTTTAAGATGTCAGGGCAGTTGAGAAAGGAGCAAGTCAGATGATAAGAGAGAGGTTATTGAAACAAAGTAGCCCGGGGTAGCTTTTTCAAGATATCTAATAAAAGAAGCTGCAAGACAGAAAATGGGGTTTTGCTTATTTGTTTTCATTCGCTTCTTTAAATAAGGAAGGGTTGGTAGTGTTTGCAGGTAGAATAGAAGGACCCAGTCAAGAGACAATCAGTTATTTCAGGAAAAAGGAGGTATTTCATGGAGGAAGATCCTGGAGAAGATTAAAGGTGATACACAGCTGAACAGGTTACTGTAGGTAAGGGAGAAAAGTCAAAGGCCTGAGGAATGTACTTCTTTTGCAATTATATCATTGCTATTTTAAAAAGATGCAATAGTCAGGTAATTTCGATACCCAAATAATTCAGTCAACACTAAACAAATTTTTCACATTTACTTTCTTGTTTTTAAAAAAGGCTGAGATTACAACAGAAAAATTCAATAATAAAAACAGTTCCTCTACTTCAGTTCAGTCACTGTCGTGTATGACTCTTTGCGACCCCATGAACTGCAACACATCAGGCTTCCCCGTCCATCACCAACTCCCAGAACTTAGACTCCTGTACATGGAGTTGGTGATGCCATCCAACCATCTCATCCTCTGTCATCCCCTTCTCCTCCTGCCTTCTGTCTTTCCCAGAATCAGGGTCTTTTCCAATGAGTCAGTTCTTCGCACCAGGTGGCCAAAGTATTGGAGCTTCAGCTTCAGCATCAGTCTTTCCAATGAATATTCAGGACTGATTTCCTTTAGGATGGATTGGGATCTCCTTGCAGTCCAAGGGACTCTCAAGAGTCTTCTCCAACACCACAGCTCAAAAGCATCGATTCTTCAGTGCTCAGCTTTCTTTATGGTCCAACTCTCATATCTATACATGACTACTGGAAAAACCATAGCTTTGACTAGGTGGACCTTTACCAGCAAAGTAATGTCTGTGCTTTAAGTTTCTCTACTTAAGATATTATAAAATAAAAAGGGGAATAAAAATATACAATATATAAATATGGGAGAAATAAACATATAAAACATTGGGGAAATGGAATAATCAGATTAGTTAAAAACAAAATAATTCATAATGTTGAGTTAATATGCCAAGAAACAAATATACAATACAAAATTAAAGTACATGAATGCAAAGAATGTTCATAGATATCAGTATTTGCTAGTTATTGTGTTGTAGGGGCTAAAATACTTAAAATAATTTAGTGTCTTTCTTTAAGACACTAAGAGAGAGGTTAAGAGAGTGAGTGAATTCTATGCACACAAAAAAATGTGGAAAAGAAAAAAAAAAACTTTTTGTTAATGCATAGAGCTGACTCATTGGAAAAGATTCTGATGCTGGGAAGGATTGAGGGCAGGAGGAGAAGCGAGTGACTGAGGATGAGATGGTTGAATGGCATCACCGACTCAATGGACATGAGTTGGAGTGAACTCCAGGAGCTGGTGATGGACAGGGAGGCCTGGTGTGCTGCGTCCATGGGGTCACAAAGTCGGACACGACTGAATGACTCAACTGAACTAATAAAGAAACAGCCTATATATATACCAATAAAAACATAGTTGATAGTAGGGGAAGTCCAGAAATTGATTAGTCATCTTGGGGAGGTACATCAATTCTTTTAGATTAGTTGAATTTTTTTCTAACTAACTTATTCGGGCATTAATGCAAACTATCCTTTTCAATCCAAAAGTTAAGTCACCGAAAACAAAAGTGACAGTAGTAGTTTGATTTTAACTCTTATGATGATGATGCACAAGTAAATTTAAGACAGTTCTCTGAGAACCAGCAAAATATGAAACCATCCCGAGAACAAATGATACATAACTACTTATGGCAGTTCTCTCTATTTTTATTCCTGTGTTGGGAGAGGTTTTGGTTATATAACATAATAAAAATAAATCAGACAGACATGATCATATTAAAGTGAGAGCATGAGCTAATCAGTCAAAAATGCACTATAGTTATTTTCAAACTGGCTCCACACCTGGAAGCAAACTTAGTCATCATCCTGATCTTGTCATCACTATCAGAGACTTTGAGTGACTGCTTTAGACAGAAGCTGCAGGATTTCAAAAGACCCGAATTCAGACTGATAAATTGCTGAACACTACTATTTGATAAAGAATTCAGCATTATTTAGATCCATTTAACTTGGGGAAACTACTTAAGATTCACTGTGATTGAATCTTACCCATTCCAAAAATGTTCCTGAATGAATTAAAAAAAAAAAAAAAAACCTCTTAGAATTAATATGGGCCCTTGTAATTACTGCCAGGCCCTGTGTTAGGTTCCCCCTGCCTCACCAGCCTGGAGATCAAATGAGGTCACATGACAAAAAGTCCCTCCTAACAAGTCTCTTCAGTATTTCAAGTAGTCCTCAGAATAACTCTCCACATGCCCCCAAATAGATCAGCTCACATTCTTCCAGTGGGGCCACTAAGTGACGCTTGGCATCCACAGGGCCATTTGGGGGACACTGGTCACCACAGCCCAGGCCCTCCATGAGATACCAAAACATCCCTGCCTTCCCTTGAGCCCTCTGTCCTCAGAGATGCACTATTCCTCCCTCGATCTCCAAGGACAGAATCTCCTTTCTGCCTCAGTCTCTGCTGAGGATGAATATATAATTTATTTTCTTAGCTTGAATAATTTTGAGAGTGAGAGGGGGCTCTATTTAATAGTTACCCCAAGACAGAATAATAAACTTGACCTAGCCCAGGCAAACTAGGACATACAGTCATCAAATGCATGGTCCCTTTCTTATCCAGGGTGCTGAGGCAATGGGCCCACCTCCTGCTTCTTCACCAGTCCTTGAGTTAAAACCGTTCTTTTGGTTCCTTCCTTTTCTTCACAGGCCTTGGGATTAGTCCCCAGGGCTGGCTGGGGGGTAGACCCTGCCCCAGTGGTCCTCCCCATTGCCCACCAGTCTTATGCCAGCTCCCTACACAACAAATTCCACTTCAGAGACACCCCCTCCCCTAAGACACACCTAGATCAAGATGGCCAAATCCAAAAATAGGACACCACAGGGTGGCAAGCCCAGTCTGAGCTCAGTAAACAACAAATTATCCCAATAGGGAGAAGAAGAAAAAAAAAAGGAGAGATAATAACCTTTTCTTTGCAAAGGCCACTTAATAAGTTTGCCTATTATGTGGGCTTCCCAGGTGGCACTAGTGGTAAAGAACCCACTTGCCAATGCAGTGAGACAGAGACTCGGGTTCGATCCCTGGGCCAGGAAGATGCCCTGGAGGAGGTCATGCAACCCACTTCAGTACTCTTGCCTGGAGAATCCCTTGGACTGAGAAGCCTGGTGGGCTACAGTCCATGGGGTCACAACAAGCCAGACACGACTAAAATGACTTAGCACACACACTATGAATGTATAAAAAGAACTCTTGATTACTGCCCATCTCTTTATCATTTTATATTCATAATTGCATCTTCCTTGTATCTAAAAGTTTTTACATTGAAGAAAAATTAGTTAAATAATGGTTATATGGCATTATTGAGCCCTGGGAGAAGTGAATTACTTTAGTGGTAATAATAATGTCTTCAAAAGACAAGTTGAGATAGAAAATAACAATTTCCTACCAGAAAAATATCCATGAAATTCCTTTAATATTGATTATTTTAAATGAATATATCAACCACATTTATTAACATTTACTGACTGTGGGTAATCCATAAAAAGCTAATGATCACAGTCTAATAGTTTAGTGTGTATACTCCACAGGAGACTCCCACATCTCTGAATAGAGTTTTTAATAAAGGACTCCATGACAGTCCTTCTGAAGCAGAAAGCTTTAGAGACAGATCATGATCCAATTATATGCAAAACTTATATAGAAAACAATTTTAGTGGTGACCTCAACAAAGATATTGCTTTGTTTTCATTTTGCATTCTAAATAAGAAGACTATGACATTTGGTTAAATATTAAGCAATCAGACTACTAAATTTAGGTTTGTTCCACTAGTCTAGATTGTTCCTAAGGAACAGGGGAAACTATGTATGATATTAGGCAAACATAAAGCATAGGACTTTGCACATTTTGGTTGCTCAATGGACACGAGTTGAGTTGATAACCTTGAAGCGTTCCCCAGCCAGACAGGCAATGTCTTCCCTTAAGATAGGATACTGATTTTAGGCTCAAAATTAAGGATATCATTTCTGAGAATGGAGGAGTCATGCAATTTCTCAGACTGCTTTTCTAAGCTCAACAAGAAATTTCTCAGGGAAAGAACGCAGCTCTGAAGTAGGGGAAAGGCGGGGCAAGTGATAACATGAAGTTTGTGAATAACAGAACAATTCAGCTTGAATCCAAATCAGGACAGCATACTGCAAGTCGGAGCTCTTAATAAAATCTTCCATGAGGTCATCAGAAGGGCAGTATTATCAGGCAGGATACATCAGACCTGTGCCAGAACAGTCTCTCCTCCTCTTCATAACTTTCCTGACTTTCTTAATGCCTGAAATTCCACAATTAGAGCGTCATGAAGTCTTTCTGGTCATCTAGAGATTCCGATCAAAATGAAAATTACCCCTGGGAAGATTAGATATTCAATCAAGTATTTCCAAAAATACATAGTTCTAGTCTTTCAATATGTTTCAAGGGGAAAAGAAAAAGAAAAGCTCTGTGGTCAAAGAACTTTTGGTAAATGCTCCATACTTTGTTAACTCTTTAAATTTCACAATGCAAAAAAAAAAAAAAAAATTAAAGGTCCCAAAGTATACTGCAGAAAAGAAATATACATATATTTCTTTTCTATATATATCTATAATATATATCTCCAATATTTGCAAAATTATTTTAACTAGAAAATAATTTGGAATACATTTTAGCATTCAGAATACTGTACTATCAACTCATAATCATCATGGTCTGGAAACATATACAATGTCATCAGCAGCTAGGGAAACACGAATAGTTACTGGGTGACTAGACCCATAGGTATTACAGGTGTTCATTAGATAATATTGAATTATATCAATAGTGTCAGTGTTTTTCTAAATGTTTTTCAGTCCCACAGAAAAGTATCTATCATGGACCATACATTTAAGAATTTGTCATATGCACTATTAGAGAAATAAGATACACCCTGTGTGAAAGGTTAATCAACAAGGAAATCCTGGATTAAATAATGAATTCGTTATATGTTTTTGAATTCTAGGAAAGAAGTGGAACTAAGCTGAGCCATGAATGGGTGGCACTTGAAGGACCAGAGGAGGAAGGTGGTCCTGTAGAGGGAACAGTGAAAGCAAAGGAGAGGTGGTGGGCACCAGGAACCGCAGCCAGAGCAAACCACTGCTGAAGCTAAAAGAAACACCTATAGCCTGCAGTCGGGTTAGGCATCATGGAGCCCAGAGTGGGACTCACCAAACACCTGCTTCCACAGAGTCTCAAAGGGAGATGCCTCAAGCAAGAGCTGCTGTCAAGAAACACAGCAGGGAGCCATAGACATTAACCTGGAACCCAGGGTAGGCAAAAAAGAAAACAGTTTCTGACCAGCCATTGCCAATAGGAGCTATCATTTCAGGAGCCAGCAAGTGAATTAGGCTGAAGGTGCCGCCTTATTCAAGAATTCTAGCCCTCTCATGATCTCCTAGTAGTCACTCAGTCATGTCTAACTCTTTGGGACCCCATGGACTGTAGCCCATTAGGCTTCACTATCCATGGAATTCTCCAAGCAAGAATACTAATGTGGGAGCTGGTGGTGTTGTTTAGTCACTAAATTTGTGTCTGACACTTTGCAACCCCATGGACTGCAGCACTCCATACTTCCCTGTCCTTCACTATCTCCCAGAGTTTCCTCAAACTCATGTCCTTTGACTTGGTGATGCTATCTAACCATTTCATACTCTACCACACTCTTCCATTTTTGTATTCAAACTTTGCCAGTATCAGGGTCTTTTCCAGTGAGTCAGCACTTCCATCAGGTGGCCAAATTATTGGAGCTTCAGCAATAGTCCTTCCAATGAATATTCAGGGTTGATTTCCTTTAGGATTGAATGGTTTGATCTCCATGCTGTCCAAGGGACTCTCAAGAGTCTTCTTCAACACCACAATTCAAAATTGTGTTCAGCCTTCTTTATGTCCAGCTGTCACATCCATACATGACTACTGGAAAAACCATAGCTTTGACTAGATAGACCTTTGTTGCCAAATTGATGTCTCTGCTTTTTAATATGCTGTCTAGGTTTGTTATAGCTTTCCTTGCAAGAAGCAGGTGTCTTTTAATTTCATGGCCACAATCACCATCTGCAGTGATTTTGGAGGCCAAGGAAATAAAGTCTGTCAGTCTAATTTTTCCCATCTATTTGCCATGAAACTGAAAGATAGGAAACTGAACATAGGAAACTGAAAGATGAACTTCCAAGGTCGGTAGGTGCCCAATATGCTACTGGAGAACAGTGGAGAAATAACTCCAGAAGAATGAAGAGACAGAGCCAAACCAAAAACAACATGCACTTATGGAGGTAACTAGTGATTGAAGTAAAGTCTGATGCTGTAAA
Organism: Cephalophus harveyi; assembly: GCA_006410635.1. NCBI lineage: Eukaryota > Metazoa > Chordata > Mammalia > Artiodactyla > Bovidae > Cephalophus > Cephalophus harveyi. The sequence continues at coordinate 13,962 of SJYT01040979.1, forward strand.
GAACAATATTGCATAGAAACCTAGAATGTTAGGTCCATGAATCAAGGTAAATTGGAAGTGGTCAAACAGGAGATGGAAAGAGTGAGCATCAACATTTTAGGAATCAGTGAACTAAAATGGACTGGAATGGGTGAATTTAACTCAGATAACCATTATATCTCCTACTATGGGTAAGAATCCCTCAGAAGAAATGGAGTAGCCATCATAGTCAACAAAAGAGCCCCAAATGCAGTACCTGGATGCAATCTCAAAAATGACAGAATGATCTCTATTCATTTCCAAGGCAAACCATTCATATCAGAGTAACTCAAGTCTATGCCCCAACCAGTAATGCTGAAGAAGTTGAAGTTGAATGGTTCAGTGAAGACCTACAGGACCTTCTAGAACTAACACCCAAAGAGATGAGCTTTTCATTATAGGGGTCTAGAATGCAAAAGTAGGAAGTCAAGAGATACCTGGAGTAACAGGCAAATAAGGCCTTACAGTACAAAATGAAGCAGGGCAAAGGCTAACAGAGTTTTGCCAAGAGAATGCACTGGTCATAGCAAACACCCTCTTCCAAAAACCCAAGAGAATACTCTACACATGGACATCACCAGATGGTCAGTACTGAAATCAAATTGAATATATTCTTTGCAGCCAAAGATGGAGAAGCTCTATACAGTCAGCAAAAACAAGAGCAGGAGCTGACTATGGCTAAGATCATGAACTCCTCATTGCAAAATTCAGACTTAAGTTGAATAAAGAAGGGAAAACCATTAGACCATTCAGGCATGACCTAAATCAAATCCCTTATGACTATACAGCAGTAGAAGTGACAAACAGATTCAAGGGATTAGATCTGATAGACAGAGTGCCTGAAGAACTATGGACAGATATTCATGATGTTGTATAGGAGGCAGGGGTCAAGACCATTCCCAAGAAAAAGAAATGCAAAAAGGCAAAAGGTTGTCTGAGGAGGCCTTACAAATAGCTGAGAAAAGAAGAGAAGCTAAAGGCAAGGGAGAAAAGGAAAGCTATACCCATTGGAATGCAGAGTTCCAAAGACATTTTGGAGAGATAAGAAATCCTTCCTCAGGGATCACTGAAAATAAATAGAGGAAAAAAATAGAATGAGAAAGACTAATGATCTCTTCAAAAAATTTAGAGATACCAAGGGAACATTTCAGGCAAAGATGGGCACAATAAAAGACAGAAATGGTATGGACCTAACAGAAGCAGAAGATATTAAGAAGAGGTGGCAAGAATACACAGAAAAACCATACAAAAAAGATCTTCATGATGTAGATAACCACAATGGTGTGATCACTCACCTAGAGCCAGACAGCCTGGAATCCAAATTCAAGTAGGCCTTAGGAAGCATCACTCTGAATAAAGCTAGTGGAGGTGATGGAATCCCAGTTCCACAGCTATTTCAAGTGCTAAAACATGATGCTGTGAAAGGGCTGCAGTTAATATGCCAGTAAATTTGGAAAACTCAACAGTGGCCACAGGACTGGAAAAGGTCAGTTTTCATTCCAATCCCAAAGAAAGGCAGTGCCAAAGAATTTTCAAACTCCCACACAATTGTACTCATCTCACAAACTAGCAAAGTAATGCTTAAAATTCTCCAAGCCATGCATCAACAGTACATGAATCATGAACTTCCAGATGTTTAAGCTGGATTTAGAAAAGGCAGAAGAATCAGAGATCAAATTTCCAACATCCGATGTATCATCAAAAAAGCAAGAGACTTCCAGAAAAACATCTACTTCTGCTTTATTGACTATGCCAAAGACTTTGACTGTGTGGATCACAACGAACTGTGGAAAATTCTTCAAGAGATGGGAATGTCAGACCATTTTACCTGACTCCTGAGAAATCTGTATGCAGGTCAAGAAGCAACAGTTAGGACTGGACATGGAACAACAGACTGGTTCCAAATCAGGAAGGAGTACATCAAGGCTGTATATTGTCACCCTGCTTATTTAACTTATATGCAGAGTACATCATGAGAAATACTGGGCTGGATGAAGCACAAGCTGGAATCCAGATTGCTAAACCTCAGGTATGCCGATGACACCACCCTTATGGCAGAAAGTGAAGAACTAAAGAGCTTCTTGATGAAAGTGAAAGAGGAGAGTGAAAAACTTGGCTTAAAACTCAACATTCAGAAAACTATGATCACAGCATCCAGTCCCATCACTTCATGGCAAATAGATGAAACAATGGAAACAGTGACAGACTTTATTCTGGGGGGCTCCAAAATTACTGCAGATGGTGACTGCAGCCATGAAATTTAAAGACGTTTGTTCCTTGGAAGAAAAGCTATGACCAACCTAGACAGTATATTAAAAAGCAGAGACATTACTTTGCCAACAAAGGTCCATCTAGTCAAAGTTATGGTTTTTCCAATAGTTATGTATGGATATGAGAGTTGGATTACAAAGAAAGCTGAGCACTGAAGAATTGATGCTTTTGAACTGTGGTGTTGGAGAAGACTCTTAAGAGTCCCTTAGACTCCAAGGAGATCAAACCAGTCAGTCCTAAAGGAAATTAGTGCTGAATATTCATCAGAAGGACTTATTCTGAAGCTGAAACTCCAAATACTCTGGGGACCTGATACAAAGAACTGACTTATTGGAAAAGACCCTGATGGTGGGAAAGACTGAAGGTGGGAGGAGAAGGGGACGACAGAGGATGAAACGGTTGGATGGCATCACCAACTCAATGGACATGAGTCTGAATAAGTTCCAGGAGTTGGTGATACACAGGGAAGCCTGACGTGCTGCAGTCCATGGGGTCCCAAAGAGTCAGACATGACTGAGTCACTGAACTGAACTGATTTGCCATGATGTGATGGGACCAGATGCCATGATCTTTGTTTTCTGAATGTTGATGGTTTTTTTGTTTGTTTTTTTCTTTTTCCAAATTCTTGTGTCAAGGGCTGACTTTCAATAGATTGCAGCAAGGGAGCTACTCGGTTACGAACAAAACCCCTACCCAGAAGCAGGTCCTCTACCAATGTTTTAGCACCGGGTTCCCCAGGATCATGGAATGCGGGATGGGTGAGGGCAGGGCTGCCTTTCCAGCCACGACCCATGTCCCATGATGAAGGGCTCTCTGCACCAGACCCCAGTCCTGACTCGCAGTGAATGTTGAGTTTTAAGCCAGATTTTTCACTCTCCTCCTTTACCCTCATGAAAAGGTTCTTTAGTTCCTCTTCACTTCCTGCCATTAAAGTGAAATCATCTGCATGTCTGAGGTTGATATTTTCCTGGCAATCTTGATTGTGATTTCCACCTTGATCTTCCACCTTGTGATTTATCCAGTCCAGTATTTCACATGGTATACTCTGCATTTAAGTTAAATAAGCAGGGTGACAATATACAGCCTTGTCATACTCTTTTCTCAATTTTCATCAAAACAGTTCATGGAACTATTCAGTTGTTCCATGTGCAGTTCTAACTTGCTTCTTGACCTGCATATGGATTTCTCAGGAGGCAGGTATAGTGATCTGGTATGCCCATCTCTTTAAGAATTTTCCACACTTTGTTGTAATCCACACATTTAAAGCCTTTAGTATAGTTAATCAAGCAGAAGTAGATGTCTTTCTGGAGTTCCCTTGCTTTCTCTAGGATCCAACGAATGTTAGCAATTTGACCTCTGGTTCCTCTGCCTTTTCTAAACCCAGATTTTACATCTGGAAGTTGTTAGTTCTTGTACTGCTGAAACCTAGCTTGAAGGATTTTAAGCATAATCTTACCAACTTGCGAAATAAATGCAATTGTACTCATAGTTTGAACATGGCATTGCCCTTCTTTTAGATTGGAAGAAAACTGACCTTAGTTTTCCAAATTTGCTGGTATATTGAGTGCAACACTTTAACAGCATCATCTTTTAATATTTAAAGATTTTAAATGGCTCAACTTGGATTCAAACACCTCCACTAGCTTTGTTTGTAGTAATGCTTCCTAAGGTCCACTTGAATTCACACTCCAGGCTGTCTGGGTCTAAGTGAGTGACCACACCATTGTGGTTATTCCAGTCATTAAGACCTTTTTTGTATAGTTCTTCATGATAAAGGATAGAAATCGCAAAGACCTAGCAGAAGCAGAAGAGATTAAGAAGAGGTCACAAGAATACACAGAAGAATTGGAGTAGGTAGTTTTTCACTTCTCCAAGGGATCTTCCCAATCCAGGGATCAGACCCAGATCTCCTGCATTGCAGGTGGATTCTTTACTGGCTGAGCCACAAGGGAAGCCCTAGCATGAACTCCTAGCAACACTCAGAATTTGTTCTGGTTTTGAACAGAGTGGTGGCCATGGAAATACACTGATCAGACTTCCTGCCATTGGGAACATGGTTGACTAATGGCCCAGGTGCTGCCTCTCTGGATCCACGACCACATCTGATCTCAGGGCACATTACCCATGAGTGTCCCCAGCCAGTGACAGCATGGGAAGGATTTAGGCAAGCCCATTTCCTGATAGCTCAGATGGTAAACAATCTGCCTGCAATTCAAGAGACCCCAGTTTGGTTCCTGGGTTGGGAAGACCCACTGGAGAAGGGATAGGCTACCTACTCCAGCGTTCATGGGCTTCCCTTGTGACTCAGCTGGTAAAGAATCTGCCTTCAGTGTGAGAGACCTGCATTTGATCCCTGGGTTAGGAAGATCCCCTAGAGAAGGGAAAGGCTACCCATTCCAGTATTCTGGCCTGGAGAATTCCATGGACTGTATAGTCCATGGGGTCACAAAGAGTCGGACACGACCGAGCATCTTTCACTTTCACTTTCATTGCTGAGATGTAGAACTGTCCTGATGGGCAGTTTAGTTAGGAAGATCCCCTAGAGAAGGGAAAGGCTACCCATTCCAGTATTCTGGCCTGGAGAATTCCATGGACTGTATAGTCCATGGGGTCACAAAGAGTCGGACACGACCGAGCATCTTTCACTTTCACTTTCATTGCTGAGATGTAGAACTGTCCTGATGGGCAGTTTTGGTACAAGATTTCCCTTTGACCTAGCTGAACATTTCTTGGAACTGTGCTGAAGCTTCAGACTCTTCCTAGCCAATCTTCCTTCCTTTTCTGTCCCCTTCACAGGTGTCAAATTAGAATTATGATTGGAAGGCACTGCTTGCCTTCTCCAGATACTTCTTTACCCTTTTCCTTTATCCTTCTTAGGATACATTTTCTGCATGTCTAATATTAGTTTGTTAACTCTTCCTAGCCAATCTTCCTTCCTTTTCTGTCCCCTTCACAGGTGTCAAATTAGAATTATGATTGGAAGGCACTGCTTGCCTTCTCCAGATACTTCTTTACCCTTTTCCTTTATCCTTCTTAGGATACATTTTCTGCATGTCTAATATTAGTTTGTTTTCTGCTTCTTAGAGGAACCCAACTAACATAGATACCCAACTATGTTGCAATCCATTATCAGGTTTCATTTTGTTGGGATTTTAGGAGAAGTCTTTCTCACAAGCATCCCAACCCTCCATGATCATGCAAAGGAGGAAAGTCTCTCTATCTCCCATACTACCTTTCCCTTGATATTGACCGCCAGGCTTGTATCTGCCCTTCTTCCTGAAAGAAGTTTGATTTGGAAAGGATCTTGTCATTTGATAAAGCAAAGGAAAGGAAATTAGCACTAGGAAATTGATCACTCAAAAAAAGTGAAAAAGAACATACATGCAGATAATTATCTAAAATTATCCTTTGAAGAGCCTAATGGAAGGTAAGAAAGAAGTTTGATTTGGAATGGATCTTGTCATTTGATAAAGGCAAAGGAAAGGAAATTAGCACTGGGAAATTAATCACTCAAAAAAAGTGAAAAAGAACATACATGCAGATAATTATCTAAAATTATCCTTTGAAGAGCCTAATGGAAGGTACTACTAATTTTTCAACTAGCAAGTACTTACTATTTTTTTCATGCTTAGTGTATATTAGCTAGATTTCTAGAGCTGCAAAATAAAGTACTGAGTAACTTTGAACAATAGAAATTTATACTCTCAAACAGTTTTGGAGGTAAGAAGTCTGAAAGCCACGTCTTCAGGGCCAAGCTGTCTCTGAAGGCTCTAAGGGAGAATCTTTTCCATTCATTTCTCTCGCTGTTGTTATTGTTCAGCCACTCAGTCATGTCCGACTCTTTGTGACCCCATGAACTGAAGCACGCCAGGCCTCCCTGTCCCTCACCACCTCCTGAATTTTGCCCAAGTTCATATCTATTGCATCAGCAATGCCATCCGGCCATCTCATCCTCTAATGCCCTCTTCTTCTTCTGCCCTCAAACTTTCTCAGCATCAGGGTCTTTTCCAATGGGTCAGTGTTCACATCAGATGACCAAATTACTGGAGCTTCAGCTTCAGCATCAGTCTTTCCAACGAAGCTGAGCACTGAAGAATTGATGCTTTTGAACTGTGGTGTTGGAGAAGACTCTTAAGAGTCCCTTAGACTCCAAGGAGATCAAACCAGTCAGTCCTAAAGGAAATTAGTGCTGAATATTCATCAGAAGGACTTATTCTGAAGCTGAAACTCCAAATACTCTGGGGACCTGATACAAAGAACTGACTTATTGGAAAAGACCCTGATGGTGGGAAAGACTGAAGGTGGGAGGAGAAGGGGACGACAGAGGATGAAACGGTTGGATGGCATCACCAACTCAATGGACATGAGTCTGAATAAGTTCCAGGAGTTGGTGATACACAGGGAAGCCTGACGTGCTGCAGTCCATGGGGTCCCAAAGAGTCAGACATGACTGAGTCACTGAACTGAACTGATTTGCCATGATGTGATGGGACCAGATGCCATGATCTTTGTTTTCTGAATGTTGATGGTTTTTTTGTTTGTTTTTTTCTTTTTCCAAATTCTTGTGTCAAGGGCTGACTTTCAATAGATTGCAGCAAGGGAGCTACTCGGTTACGAACAAAACCCCTACCCAGAAGCAGGTCCTCTACCAATGTTTTAGCACCGGGTTCCCCAGGATCATGGAATGCGGGATGGGTGAGGGCAGGGCTGCCTTTCCAGCCACGACCCATGTCCCATGATGAAGGGCTCTCTGCACCAGACCCCAGTCCTGACTCGCAGTGAATGTTGAGTTTTAAGCCAGATTTTTCACTCTCCTCCTTTACCCTCATGAAAAGGTTCTTTAGTTCCTCTTCACTTCCTGCCATTAAAGTGAAATCATCTGCATGTCTGAGGTTGATATTTTCCTGGCAATCTTGATTGTGATTTCCACCTTGATCTTCCACCTTGTGATTTATCCAGTCCAGTATTTCACATGGTATACTCTGCATTTAAGTTAAATAAGCAGGGTGACAATATACAGCCTTGTCATACTCTTTTCTCAATTTTCATCAAAACAGTTCATGGAACTATTCAGTTGTTCCATGTGCAGTTCTAACTTGCTTCTTGACCTGCATATGGATTTCTCAGGAGGCAGGTATAGTGATCTGGTATGCCCATCTCTTTAAGAATTTTCCACACTTTGTTGTAATCCACACATTTAAAGCCTTTAGTATAGTTAATCAAGCAGAAGTAGATGTCTTTCTGGAGTTCCCTTGCTTTCTCTAGGATCCAACGAATGTTAGCAATTTGACCTCTGGTTCCTCTGCCTTTTCTAAACCCAGATTTTACATCTGGAAGTTGTTAGTTCTTGTACTGCTGAAACCTAGCTTGAAGGATTTTAAGCATAATCTTACCAACTTGCGAAATAAATGCAATTGTACTCATAGTTTGAACATGGCATTGCCCTTCTTTTAGATTGGAAGAAAACTGACCTTAGTTTTCCAAATTTGCTGGTATATTGAGTGCAACACTTTAACAGCATCATCTTTTAATATTTAAAGATTTTAAATGGCTCAACTTGGATTCAAACACCTCCACTAGCTTTGTTTGTAGTAATGCTTCCTAAGGTCCACTTGAATTCACACTCCAGGCTGTCTGGGTCTAAGTGAGTGACCACACCATTGTGGTTATTCCAGTCATTAAGACTTTTTTTGTATAGTTCTTCATGATAAAGGATAGAAATCGCAAAGACCTAGCAGAAGCAGAAGAGATTAAGAAGAGGTCACAAGAATACACAGAAGAATTGGAGTAGGTAGTTTTTCACTTCTCCAAGGGATCTTCCCAATCCAGGGATCAGACCCAGATCTCCTGCATTGCAGGTGGATTCTTTACTGGCTGAGCCACAAGGGAAGCCCTAGCATGAACTCCTAGCAACACTCAGAATTTGTTCTGGTTTTGAGCAGAGTGGTGGCCATGGAAATACACTGATCAGACTTCCTGCCATTGGGAACATGGTTGACTAATGGCCCAGGTGCTGCCTCTCTGGATCCACGACCACATCTGATCTCAGGGCACATTACCCATGAGTGTCCCCAGCCAGTGACAGCATGGGAAGGATTTAGGCAAGCCCATTTCCTGATAGCTCAGATGGTAAACAATCTGCCTGCAATTCAAGAGACCCCAGTTTGGTTCCTGGGTTGGGAAGACCCACTGGAGAAGGGATAGGCTACCTACTCCAGCGTTCATGGGCTTCCCTTGTGACTCAGCTGGTAAAGAATCTGCCTTCAGTGTGAGAGACCTGCATTTGATCCCTGGGTTAGGAAGATCCCCTAGAGAAGGGAAAGGCTACCCATTCCAGTATTCTGGCCTGGAGAATTCCATGGACTGTATAGTCCATGGGGTCACAAAGAGTCGGACACGACCGAGCATCTTTCACTTTCACTTTCATTGCTGAGATGTAGAACTGTCCTGATGGGCAGTTTTGGTACAAGATTTCCCTTTGACCTAGCTGAACATTTCTTGGAACTGTGCTGAAGCTTCAGACTCTTCCTAGCCAATCTTCCTTCCTTTTCTGTCCCCTTCACAGGTGTCAAATTAGAATTATGATTGGAAGGCACTGCTTGCCTTCTCCAGATACTTCTTTACCCTTTTCCTTTATCCTTCTTAGGATACATTTTCTGCATGTCTAATATTAGTTTGTTTTCTGCTTCTTAGAGGAACCCAACTAACATAGATACCCAACTATGTTGCAATCCATTATCAGGTTTCATTTTGTTGGGATTTTAGGAGAAGTCTTTCTCACAAGCATCCCAACCCTCCATGATCATGCAAAGGAGGAAAGTCTCTCTATCTCCCATACTACCTTTCCCTTGATATTGACCGCCAGGCTTGTATCTGCCCTTCTTCCTGAAAGAAGTTTGATTTGGAAAGGATCTTGTCATTTGATAAAGCAAAGGAAAGGAAATTAGCACTAGGAAATTGATCACTCAAAAAAAGTGAAAAAGAACATACATGCAGATAATTATCTAAAATTATCCTTTGAAGAGCCTAATGGAAGGTACTACTAATTTTTCAACTAGCAAGTACTTACTATTTTTTTCATGCTTAGTGTATATTAGCTAGATTTCTAGAGCTGCAAAATAAAGTACTGAGTAACTTTGAACAATAGAAATTTATACTCTCAAACAGTTTTGGAGGTAAGAAGTCTGAAAGCCACGTCTTCAGGGCCAAGCTGTCTCTGAAGGCTCTAAGGGAGAATCTTTTCCATTCATTTCTCTCGCTGTTGTTATTGTTCAGCCACTCAGTCATGTCCGACTCTTTGTGACCCCATGAACTGAAGCACGCCAGGCCTCCCTGTCCCTCACCACCTCCTGAATTTTGCCCAAGTTCATATCTATTGCATCAGCAATGCCATCCGGCCATCTCATCCTCTAATGCCCTCTTCTTCTTCTGCCCTCAAACTTTCTCAGCATCAGGGTCTTTTCCAATGGGTCAGTGTTCACATCAGATGACCAAATTACTGGAGCTTCAGCTTCAGCATCAGTCTTTCCAACGAGCATTCAGGGTTGATTTCCCTAAGGATGACTGGTTTGGTCTCCTTGCTGTCCAAAGGACTTTCAGGAGTTTTCTCCAGCACCACAGTTTGGATATTTCCAACAATCCTTGGTGTTTCTTGGTTTATCATTCATGAGTCCAATCCCTACCTTGGTAGTCACACAGTTCTCTCCTTAGATGTCCTTCTGTCTCATCCTCTAAAAGGACAGCAGTCATAATGGATTAGGGACCCCATAGTGACCTCATGATCACTTGATTATATTTGCAAAGATACTATCTCAAACTGAGGTCACAGGTACCCAGGGCTAGGGCTTCAGTGTATCTTTTGGGGAAATATAATTCAACCCCAACGTGCGTAGGGGCACATTTATTTGAATAGGAAAATGAAAAACTACATAATTAAAATTTCTGAGCTACCTGGGAGATAAGGAAACAAAAAGTCATGTTTTTATTCATAGCTAGTGATTTGTGCTGCTATTTGAAGCGTCTGCCTGGAATGCAGGAGACCCAGGTTCGATCCCTGTGTCGGGAAGATCCCCTGGAGAAGGAAATGGCAACCCACTCCAGTACTCTTGCCTGGAGAATCCCATGGAGGGAGGAGCCTGGTGGGCTACAGTTCATGGGGTCTCAGAGTCGGACGCGACTGAGTGACTTCACTTTCACTTTCACTAGACGTGAGAATTGGACCATAAAGAAAGCTGAACACTGAAGAATTGATGCTTTTGAACTGTGGTGTTGGAGAAGACTCTTGAGAGTCCCTTGGAATGCAAGGACATCCAACCAGTCCATTCTAAAGGAGGTCAGTACTGGATGTTCATTGGAAGGACTGATGTTGAAGCTGAAATTCCAATATTTGGCTACCTGATGTGAAGACCTGACTCATTTGAAGAGACCCTGATGCTGGGAAAGATTGAGGGCAGGAGGAGAAGGGGACAACAGAGGATGATATGGTTGGATGGCACGACCAACTCAATGGACATGGGTTTGGGTGAACTCCGGGAGTTGGTGATGGACAGGGAGGCCTGGAGTGCTGCATGCGTAGGGGCACATTTATTTGAATAGGAAAATGAAAAACTACATAATTAAAATTTCTGAGCTACCTGGGAGATAAGGAAACAAAAAGTCATGTTTTTATTCATAGCTAGTGATTTGTGCTGCTATTTGAAGCATCTGCCTGGAATGCAGGAGACCCAGGTTCGATCCCTGTGTCGGGAAGATCCCCTGGAGAAGGAAATGGCAACCCACTCCAGTACTCTTGCCTGGAGAATCCCATGGAGGGAGGAGCCTGGTGGGCTACAGTTCATGGGGTCGCAGAGTCGGACACGACTGAGCGACATCACTTTCACTTTCACTAGACGTGGACCATAAAGAAAGCTGAACACTGAAGAATTGATGCTTGTGAACTGTGGTGTTGGAGAAGACTCTTGAGAGTCCCTTGGAATGCAAGGACATCCAACCAGTCCATTCTAAAGGAGATCAGTACTGGATGTTCATTGGAAGGACTGATGTTGAAGCTGAAATTCCAACATTTGGCTACCTGATGCGAAGACCTGACTCATTTGAAGAGACCCTGATGCTGGGAAAGATTGAGGGCAGGAGGAGAAGGGGACAACAGAGGATGAGATGGTTGAATGGCACGACCAACTCAATGGACATGGGTTTGGGTGAACTCCGGGAGTTGGTGATGGACAGGGAGGCCTGGAGTGCTGCAGTTCATGGGGTCACAAAGAGTCGGACATGACTGAGCAACTGAACTGAACTGAACTTGTACTGTGTTCTTAGTGTATGTCTGATGTGTCCATATCCTCTACATCCTGAGATACAAATAGCACCTAGCACTTGGGACACTGCAGAATATTGCTGGATAGGAAACGAAACCAATATGGGTCTTTTAAACATCAGCCTGTGGATGATATGAATTGATAGGCATGTTTACTACAACTGGTAAAAGCACTGATGGTTTGAAGTAGTGACATTTCTAGCTGAAATTAATTGGGTCCTTTCAATGACACTACTTGTACATGAATACACTTTCCTAATTCAGAGAAAACAGAATTTAAAAACATCACCAAATCAATCAGCTGGAAAGGATTTCATGAAGCACTTTCTAGATAATAAATCACAGCACAGTAAGACCTCACATATATATGACTAAATATCTTGAGTAGCTTCCAAATCCTTGCCTATCTCATCTGCCACAGAGAAGAAAGTGAACTAGAATGGAAATTTAGCAAATATTGTGGATGGGCTATTCAAAAATCATTCACATATACCCTTCTCCCTCTTCTATTACAGAGACTGTTAAAGCTAAGAATTTGAACTCCTAGCTTTTCCCATCAAAGAAAGCAATGGCACCCTACTCCAGTACTCTTGCCTGGAAAATCCCAGGGACGGGGAGCCTGATGGGCTGCCGTCTATGGGGTCGCACAGAGTAAGACACAACTGAAGTGACTTAGCAGCAGCAGCAGCTTTTCCCATGAGTAGAGGTGGTCATTTGATATACTTCCAGCAAATAATATGTATGAAAAGTCACTAGGGAGGGCATCCCTTCTCAATAAAAAGATGGCTTCTTTGGAAGGAGTGTTCTTGCCTCTTATAATTTGTCAATTTCCCATCTTCCAGAAAGAAATGTATACATGACACTTGGAGATGCAGCAGCCATCTTACCATCATGAGTTCAAAAGTTGTCATAGAAATGGTGAAACAAGACCATTGAAAGTGGATAAAAAGCACCAAACTTGGAATTTAATAATGGATTCTTCAATTATTGAATTTGAACTTAGCTTCTTTATTAGTGATAATCTAGAAGGGGCTATTTTGCCTACCATGTCACATGTAGCAATGTCTGGAAACATTTCAGGTTGTCACAGTTGTGTGAGGGGGAAGCTACTGGCATCAAGTGGAATAGAAACCAGGATGCTGCTAAATATTTTCCATAGCAGCCCCCAACAGCAAAGAATCATCCTGCCCAAAATGTCAGTAGTGCTGAAATTAAGAAACTAGTTCATTGGTCTCAATTTCTTTAAAGTTTAAATAAGGGAATTTCTAAAAGATGACAGATACAGTTCCTTAAAAAAATAGAAGTTAGTCTGAAGATTCGTGACAAGAGACTATGTGAATTATAGTGTACCCATTCAATAGCAATTTAAGCTATCTTTAAGAAAATTGTTATAAAGACTAACAATAGCAAAAGTTGCATATTAAGCAAATAAAGTCAATATACAACAATGTAGGCATTAAATGACAGTTCAGTCGCTCAGTCGTGTCCGACTCTTTGCAACCCCATGAACCGCAGCACACCAGGCCTCCCTGTCCATCACCAACTCCCGGAGTCCACCCAAACCCATGTCCATTGAGTTGATGATGCCATCCAACCATCTCATCCTCTATCATCCCCTTCTCCTCCTGCCCTCAATCTTTACCAGCATCAGGGTCTTTTCAAATAAGTCAGCTCTTTGCATCAGGTGGCCAAAGTACTGGAGTTTCAGCTTCAACATCAGTCCTTCCAATGAACACCCAGGACTGATCTCCTTTAGGATGGACTGGTTGGATCTCCTTGCAGTCCAAGAGACTCTCAAGAGTCTTCTCCAACACAAGAGTCTTCTCAAAAACATCAATTCTTTGGTGCTCAGCTTTCTTTATGGTCCAACTCTCACATCCATATATGACTACTGGAAAAACCATAGCCTTGACTAGATGGACCTTTGTTGACTAAGTAATGTCTCTGCTTTTTAATATGCTATCTAGGTTGGTCATAACTTTCCTTCCAAGGAGTAAGCATCTTTTAATTTCATGGCTGCAGCCACCATCTACAGTGATTTTGGAGCCCCCCAAAATAAAGTCTGACACTGTTTCCCCATGTATTTGCCATGAAGTGATGGGACTGGATGCCATGATCTTAGTTTTCTGATCTTAGTTGAAATTTAAGCCAGTTTTTCATTCTCTTCTTTCACTTTCATCAAGAGGCTTTTTAGTTCTTCTTCACTTTCTGCCATAAGGGTGGTGTCATCTGCATATCTGAGGTTATTGATATTTCTCCTGGCGGTCTTGATTCCAGCTTGTGCTTCCTCCACCCCAGCATTTCTCATGATGTACTCTGCATATAAGTTAAATAAGCAGGGTGACAATATACAACCTTGACGTACTCCTTTTCCTATTTGGAACCAGTCTATTGTTCCATGTCTAGTTCTAACTGTTGCTTCCTGACCTGCATATAGGTTTCTCAAGAGGCAGGTCAGGTGGTATGGTATTCCCATCTCTTTAAGAATTTTCCACAGTTTATTGTGATCCATACAATGACTACTGCAACTTAAAAAGAGAAAGTGAATGTAAGTGATTATAACAAAGTGATGATAGTAGTGGTATTGAGAATTTTATGTGAATTTTTTCCCGTCTAGTTTGCAAAGGTTATTCAATGCAATTATGCTATTTTTATAGTATGGAAAATAATTGTAAGTGATTAATGGGAAAGAGATTAAAATACTCAGTGTTTATTTCTTTGACATTTATGAAGTTTCTTCTTGGCCTGACAAAAACACTATATAGGCAAATGAAATAGTTTATGCAATAAGATACTATTTCTATTGAATCATCCTGTCAACATCATTCCTTTTCTAGTTCTTTATATCTCCCTAAATATAGAATCCTTGTTGTTCATCACAGGGCAATTCCTCTCCAGGGTTTCTGTGAAAATATCAGAATTACCTGCAACATTAAAGTGATTGGGTGAAAATTTGCCACTATAAAATTTATATTTGTTTTAGATTCCTGTGGCTGCTATAACCAAGTACCACAACTCGGTGGCTTAAAACAAACAGAAGTTTATTCTCTTACAGATCCTGAGGCCAGAAGTTCAAAACTCAATATCATTGGGTCAAAATCAAGGTGTCACAGGGCCACACTTTCTCTGGAGGCTCCAGAGGAAAATCCTTGCCTCTTCCCACTTCTGGTGGCTACAGGTATCCTTTGGTTTGTGGCCTCTTCACTCAATCTGTCTCTCTGTCTTCATACATTCTCCTTTGTGTAATTTTCAAGCCCCCCTCTGCACCTCTTCTATAAGGATACATGTGATGACACTTAAGGACCACACAGATAATCCAGGATAATCTCCCCATCTCAAAATTCTTAATATAATTATATGTGCAAAGATCCTTTTCCCAAATAAGATAAAGAAAAAGTTCCAGATATTAAGATTTGATATCTTAGGGAGCCAGCATTCAATCTACTCTGTCCATGGGATTCTCCAGGCAAGAATACTGGAGTAGTCATTCCCTTCTCCAGGGGACCTTCCTAACCCAGGGATTGAACCCGGGTCTCCTGCATTGCAGGCATATTCTTTACCATCTGAGCCACCTAGAATATTATATAAAGAAAATATAAATTAATTACTAATCTCATCTGATAATCTGAATTTCCATCCATTCCATCTGATAATCTGAATTTCTGACCATTTCTATAGCTAGAAATTAAAATCTGGCAGAATCATCCAGTACCTAAATCCTAGGAAAGCAGAGTGAAAATAAAGAACCTATCACCCTACTAAATGAAAGAAGCATGAAATGATAAATTTGGGAGAAACTAATTCTCTTAAACACATCAATGTAAAGTGTTTTTGAAATTGTGAGTTGATCAAAAAAAATTGTTTTTACCTGTATCAATATTTGAATGCATAATGGCCCCTTATATCTAAAAATGGAAAGCGTAATATTCTTTTATCATATTTCAGCAACTATTAAGTGTTCTGAAAACTAATTTGAGGATTTAACCTTAATGGCACAATTCAGTAAACAGATTGTAAAATTACTAAAAAGGCAGGACTGTACTAATTTTTCCTGAGTTGACAAAGAAGCTGAAAATATCTTAATTACCTTTCCAGTTAAAGGATATTTTAGCAAAATTATGAGCATACACAAATAATTAAAGCCCTAGAGCTTTCATTTCTTTTCCCAATTTGGTTAGTTTAATTCTTCAGATTTAATTTCAGAATAACCCCATCAAAGGTCTAAAGCTGGACACACTTACATACGATAACTGTTTCTATGTTTTCTGTTTTTGGCCAGGAATATTTCTATACTAAACACTAATTTTCATAGTACTTGAAGTATATTTCATCTTGAAGTTTAAGAGCCTGTAATTCTACTCACTTAGTTGCAATTACAGATTTCTCCTATATCCAAATGTTAAGCCAAAATGGGGTAAAGTGGTGAGGCAATTACCTTAGGACACGTGTTGCTAACATGCAGACTAAACTGAGATAAAGCAGAGATACTCACATACATAGTTCAAAACTATGGTGGCTTGATGCGGAGATGCTGGGTGGTGCCTGTCTCACCACTGCACAGCTCAAGGGGTCTGCTGCCTCTCTAAGGGCTACTGCAAAACAAATACTGAATGCTTTTTTAGAAGTCCCCTTCAGACTTTTTTAGTTAGCAAAGATGGGTACTAATGTGGGCCTTTTTATAAAAAGCAAATTAGCTTTAAAAAAAATCAAGGAATACCTGTAATCAGTAAAACCTACTCAATCCCTGATTAAACATAAGATTTGCAAATATTTTCTCCCATTCCATGGGTTGCCTTCTCATTCTGTTGATAGTGTTCTTTGCACATAAATAGCATGACACTATTTTAAGCACAACTCATTTAATCTTCATAACAACTCTATGAGGTTGGAACAATTATTATCATCCCCATTTTATAGATAAGAATACTGAGAAATAGTGGGTTTAAATAATGTGGTAACATCCCATGATAATGACTGAGCTTAGGTTTGAATCTCTTATGAACTGAATGTGTCTTCTCAGAATTTGTATGTTGAAACTTTACCCCTCAATGTCGTGGTATTAGGAGGTGAAACCTTTCTGAAGTAATTAGGATTAGATGAGATAATGTGGGTGGGGCCCTCCTGAGTGGGATCTGTGCCCTTACAAGAGTCATGAGAGAGCTTGTGCCCCCTCTCTGCTCTCCTCCGGGTGAGGATATAACGAGAATTTGGCAGTCTATAACCTGGAAGAGGGCTCTCACCAGAACCAATCATGATGGCACACTGATCAGGAACCTCCAGAACTTGTGAAAAAAATTGGTTATAACCCTTTCAGGCTATGGCACTTTGTTACAGCAGCCAAAAATAAGATAGAGCCCACAGCAGGTATCCCAGAAATACTATGTCATACACACCTCTTACAAAGAACATCAGTGACCTTCTGATCACCAATCGAGCTATCTTTTCTTAGTCCTCACTCAGCTGCCTAATTTTTTTCTCTATCATTTAAAATCATGATTCTTGAGACAGCAAAAGAGACACAGATGTATAGAACGGACTTTTGTACTCTGTGGGAGAGGGAGAGGGCGGGATGATTTGGGAGAATGGCATTGAAACATGTTTACTATCATGTAAGAATGAAGCACCAGCCTATGTTCAATACAGGATACAGGATGCTCGGGGCTGGTACACGGGGATGATCCAGAGAGAGGAAATGGGGTGTGAGGTGGGAGGGGGATTCAGGATTGGGATCTCATATACACCCATGGTGGATTCATGTCAATGTATGGCAAAACCAATACGGTATTGTAAAGTAAAATAAAGTAAAAATTAAAAGATCCCTGGGTTGGGAAGATCCCCTGGAGAAGGAAATGGCAATCCACTCCAGTATTCTTGCCTGGAGAATCCCATGGATGAAGAAGCCTAGTAGATTACAGTCCATGGCGTCTCAAAGAGTTGGACACGACTGAGCAACTTCACCTTCACCTTCTCCAAGCATGAAAGTGAAAAGTGAAAGTGAAGTCGCTCAGTCGTGTCCGACTTTTAGCAACCCCATGGACTGCAGCCTACCAGGCTCCTCCGTCTATGGGATTTTCCAGGCACGAGTACTGGAGTGGGGTGCCATTGCCTTCTCGGAGTACATTGTCTAGGTTCTCCTATTTTCATGTGGTAGTTACATCTTCTTCTTCAGTCTTGTATGCCTTTCTTCATGCTCACAATGTCAAAGGCCTTACTTCAGTGCCCCGTCTTTGCTTGTTCTCCCAGGACCATTTTCCTCTGTTATGGGCTAGACTGTGTCCTTCAAAAAGATGCTGAAGTCTTAACACTCGGGGTCTGTGAATGTGACCTTATTTGAAAATAGGGTCTTTTCAAATGATCAAGTTAGGATGAGGTCATTTGGGCAGGCTCTAATCCAATACGACTTTGTCCTAATAAGAGGGCAACATTCAGACACAGACATGAATTGAGGAAAGACCATGTGAATACACAAAGATAATATAATCTACAAGCTAAAGAGTGCCGGTGCTACCAGAAGCCAGGAGAGAGGGTTGTAACATCTGACACCTTGATTTCAGATTTCTAGCCTCCACAACTGTGAGGTGATAAATTTCTACTGTTTAAGCTTCTTAATTTGTGGTAATTTGTTATGGCAGCCCCAGGAAAATAAATACTTTTCAAGGGCTTGAAGGCAGCTATTCTGTGAATAGTTTATCAGACTTACACCTCTGGTCCTAATATTCCTTCTGAGTTCTAGGCATAAGGTATCAACAGCATCTCCTGACTACTTGACCATGATCCTGCATTTCCAGAATATTACTCTCCTCCCATCTCCCTCCTGTCTCACCTTTGGCCCCCAACTTAGCAACCTTTGTAAATGAGATACCTGTGGCCCTAGCCACTCTGGCTAAAAACCACAAAGTCACCTTTGAGTCCTCATCTTCCACCCCCTTGAAACTGTCTCCACTTCTGTAATCTAAGAATCACATGTGGTCCATTAGTTTGAGGGACTAGTATCAGGTTCCCAGACTTGGCAGCCATTGCACCTCATGGTCAGAGCTCAATAAAAGGATTGGTGGTACTTTAGCCCAAATATTGAGATACAGACTCAAGGAATCCTTGCTATTCTCAAGAAAATATGACCCAATATGTGGGCACTGACTTTGTTAATACCTATTTAAATACCCAGAGTTTTACCTAGCTTCTTTGTATACCTAAAATTAGGACTTTCTGCCTGAACCCAGCCCAGAGGCTGGCGTTCTGATAGATGCTCACAGATGTCCTTGAGATCTGAGATTCCACCTCTCACTCAGATCTGGATCACCCATCATGGAACCTGACCACCGGCTATGACACCAGACTATGCCATATTAGGAATTCAGACTCAGTGTGATTGTCTAATTTAGTGCTCACTGTCCATCTTTTTTTGTTTGTTTGTTTGTTTTGTTTTTTTGGCTAAAATGTACTTAAAAATTTATAGTCCACAGAGCACACTTAATCTATTTTCTTATTCAATCCTAACAGCCTTCATAAAAATCTAGAGCAGTGAAAAGTTAAATAAACCATACAAGCTCATGTAGTTAGCATTGGTGGCATCAATGCTCACATTTAAGCCTCCTGGCTCCAAATCCTATGCTCTTTTCTCTTCACTGCATTGCATGCTCCCACATTCCTAGAATCCACTGGAAAGTAACTTCTTTCCTGCCTCATGGGGACCTGTAGTTCCAGGTCCCTCTTTTTCCTCATCTGCCTTTGCCCCTGATGTAGATAACTGACCTGCATTCTATCATATCCAGATTGACAAAAGTGACCTTGAGACTAATGATCCCCCTTTTCAAAAGGCTGAAAATTATTTAAGGAATTGTGAAACTGCTTAGTACCATTAACAAGTATGCAAGCTGCCAAGTATAAGGGAGACATAATATTCCTATGTAGAAGACGTATTTTCAGGGAAGTTTTAAAGATGATATCATGAGGTTCCATGCGGTGCCTCTGCAAGCTCTAATTTTGAGAGGTAGGAGCACAAATACTGACTTGAATAATGGCCACTTGGGACAAACTTCTGTCCCCAGTGTTTTGTCTACTTTTGCATTTCAGGATGATGAATGTTAATCTTGTATTAATCCTCTCTTTCTTGCTTAATTTTTTAAAGTTTATTCATTCATTCTTTTTTTTTTTTTTTTTTTTTAACTTGCGCTGAGTCTTTGCTGGGGCCTGTGGGCTTTCTTTAATTACAGCAAGTGGGGATACTCTTCAGTGCTGTCCAGGGCGTTTCAGTTGCGGCACACAGGCTCAATAGTTGTGTTTGGTGGTCTCCAGAGCGCAGGGTCAGTAGTTGTGGCGAGGCTTAGTTGCTTCACAGCATGTGGAATCTTCCCAGAGCAGGGATCGAACCGTTGTCCCCTGCACTGGCCTGCAGATTCTTATCCATCGTACCACCAGGGAAGCCCCCTTTCTTACTATTAAAAGATAGCATGATGTGGTGGTGTGTATTCCAATTTCCAGCACTGGCCTGTGAGGTGCTGGGCGTGTGAAGAACATGAGCTCTGGAGCAAGACTGTCTAAGTCTTGGTCCCCCATGACTAGCGCTGACCTTGAGCAAGTTACTTACCCTCACTATACTTATTTTCCCCACTATGGAATGGAGCTATTAATGGTATCCTGGCTGCAATGTCATTGGAAGGATTAAATAATTAATGTAAGCAAAGTGCCTAGACCAGCATTTTGCCTGTGGAACTTGCTGTTTAACTATTTGCTCTTCTATATGGACAGGAATGAGGAAGTAGCACACCAAATCCCTGGAGGAATCATTACTACGGGAGAGTCAGAGGATATTTAAAAATGCAGATTTCAGGAAACTCATGCTATTAGTTGCCATGAGGTGTCTCCATCCTCCCTCTTCTTTTTTGAAGATTTCTAGTTTTAGCACCACCACCCCCTGTTTGTTAGCTTCAGCCATTTTTAAAATTTTCTTTATTTTTGTGTCTGGCTCTGCTGGCTCTTTGTTGCTGCGGGGGCTCTTCTCCACTGTGGAGAGGGGAGGCTGCTCTCTAGCTGAGGCGCACAGGCTTCCCCCTGCAGTGGCTTCTCTCGTTGCAGAGCACAGGCTCTAGGGTGCGTGGGCTTCAGTAGCCCTGGCACGTGGGCTCAGTAGTTGAGGCTCCCAGGCTCTAGAGCACAGGCTCAGTAGTTGTGGCACGCGGGTTTAGCTGCTTCACCGCATATGGGATCTTCCCACATCAGGCACTGAACCCATATCTCCTACACTGGTAGGCAGACTTTTCACCATTGAGCCATCAGGAAAACCCTGAGTTACTTCTTTACAAAAAAAAAAAAAATCCTGTGATAGTGTCAGGCTATACAGACTCCTTAATAATATAACATATACAGAATTATCCTTTTATTAGATCTACTCATTTATCAACTGTTGTAAGAACTGAGCCTGCAATCGGAAACATTTTGACAAACTATATTATTTCTTTAGATTACAATGTAATGTAAGAAATTAAAATACAAACACTATTTAGAAATATAAAGTAATGGCATATAAAAAACATAAGCTGACACAGTTAGATGAATTATCACATAAAAATTACCTTGGAAAAGGAAAAGAAAGAGCCAGGACATACATATTTTTAGGTATTAAAAAATCTATAGTTGTTTTTTTTTTTAATAATACATCCGATGTATTCACTTTTTAAACAAATCCTGACTGAAAATGAATGTGTCACTTTTCAAAACCCTATGTAGAATTACATTACAAGAGAAGCAGCCACCAAAAAATAAAGACCAGGAATAAGACTTTATTTAAAGAGGGGACAGGGATCAAATGAAATTTCACTCTCTTGATGAACTAATTTAAAAATTTCTTTGTGATCTTGATCTACAGAATGTTGTGATACATTGTTACCACATTCTGTGCTCTTAAAGGACCACATAGTATGTTGGGAAAGGCCGATTAAACTAGTTCTTTTTGGAAAAGTTAGATTGAATATCCAGTGGTAAGACTCCTGTTCTGATAAACTCTTCTTTATCTAAATACCTGCCTTTCTCCTAATCTCATTGACTCCACCAGCCCTGAAGACAGCAGCCTGCCATCTGATAGAAGATAAACCCTTGTGCCTTTTTTTTTTTTTTTTTTTTTTTAACCTTTGCTGAAGAAAACCTTTGAATTTGTAATTTGGGCTGAAGATACTTATCAAACAATCTTTAGTTGCCAGGAATTCAAAAGTGGGCCATGATAGCCAGTGATGGAATCTGGTCTCTCTGCTTCTATTTGCTTAAAAAAAAAAAAAAAAAGTATCAACATGGAGTACTTAACTGAAGCTTAGTACACTTAACCAGAAAGATCCTGCAGTACTTTCTGTAGAAATTTATTTCAACTGTGTGGCAAGCCTGCGGAATAGAAAAAAGCTATTCAAATGTTACAGATAATGCCCTAGATCCCATTACAGTTCTAATTTCATTGAGGCTCTGGAATCTTTTAAAATAGTGTATGTTAACATAGTTTCTAACCTGAGGACATAAGTAGATTTTTCTTTGGAGAAGTCAGCTCAAAGGAGACCCAAGGCTGAATGTAAAGTTAAACTCACCTTCTAAAGTTAAACTAATTAAACTTTGTTTTAGGATTTTTTCCTCTCAAGTTTTTTTATTTTTATATTAAGAAAAGTCACTTATTTAGGCTGTGCTGGGTCTTCCTTGCTGCCCATGGGCTTTCTCTGGTTGCAGTGCTCAGGGTCTCCTCTCTAGTCGCAGTGCATGGGCTTCTCATTGCAGTGGCTTCTGTTGCAGAGCACAGGTCTAGGCCACTCTGGCTTCAGTAATTGTGGCACAGAGGCTTAGCTGCTCCACAGCATATGGAATCTTCCCCAACCAAAGATTGAACCTATGTCCCCTACACTAGAAGGTGGATTCTTAACCACTGGACCACCTGGGAAATCTACCCTCAGGTTTTTTAAATCCCCCTCATACAACAAGAAGTGTTAAAACAAAATTTTAAAATTAGCTTATTAGTGTTAATTTCCATTAAAAAGAAATTAAAAAAAAAAAAAAGGTTTCATGTTCCAAAGACCCAATGATCCTGGAGTTAAGAGTATTTTTATCCTCAGTTAGGCCAGTGTGAAGAAAGCTGAGCGCTGAAGAATTGATGCTTTTGAACTGTGGTGTTGGAGAAGACTCTTGAGAGTCCCTTGGACTGCAAGGAGATCCAACCAGTCCATCCTCAAGGAGATCAGTCCTGGGTGTTCATTGGAAGGACTGATACTAAAGCTGAAACTCCAATACTTTGCCCACCTCATGCAAAGAGTTGACTCATTGGAAAAGAACCTGACGCTGGGAGGGATTGGGGGCAGGAGGAGAAAGGGCCGACAGAGGATGAGATGGCTGGATGGCATTGCTGACTCGATGGACATGAGTTTAGGTAAACTCTGGGAGTTGCTGATGGACAGGGAGGCCTGGTGTGCTGTGATTCATGGGGTCACAAAGAGTTGAACATGACTGAGTACTGAACTGGACTGGAGGCCAGTGTATTCAGTGGGGAATTATTTTCAGCAATTTTTCTTCCCCAAATTTTGCTCTTGCCTTCAGTTTATCTCCCTGGGCTACTGTCCTGCTCTCCCTTCCTTCATCATATTGAAGCTCCCTTGGGTTGGACGTCAAACTAACCTAATAAATACATCCATATTGATATCCTAAAGGACCCCAAGAAATATGAATTCAACTGGGCTCTCTTAATAACTTCTCCCCTGTACTATTAAATAATTGTACCCTTTCCTCCAATAAGAACTTCCCTCATTGGCAGTCAGTGCGCCATTTGTTTCCAGTTCACTGGTAACCAACTAAATTTAATATTTATTTTTCTCCTCGGCATCTTAAAACTCTCGGTCTCCTTCCACTATTAATATGAAACCAACATTTATTAGCACCAAACACGAAGCAAAGTGTTGAGGGCTGCATACAGAAATGATAGCCAAATGGGCTAGAGTATAAATATTGCAGAAGTAAATGGAATGTTTTGTGAAGGCAAGAACTACATCTGGTTGTCATTTTGGCTTCTTCAAGGGCCCAGAGTTTCCAGATCATGAACAACTATTTTAGGCCCAAGGAGATCCAACCAGTCCATTTCTTTGGAGGGAATGATGCTGAAGCTGAAACTCTAGTACTTTGACCACGTCAGGTGAAGAGTTGACTCACTGTAAAAGACTCTGATGCTGGGAGGGATTAGGGGCAGAAGGAGAAGGGGACGACAGAGGATGAGATGGCTGGATGGCATCACTGACTCGATGGACATGAATCTGAGTGAACTCCAGGAGTTGGTGATGGACAGGGAGGCCTGATGTGCTGCGATTCATGGGGTTGCAGAGTCGGACATGACTGAGCGACTGAACTGAACTGAATTGAACTGAAAATTAGTTTATGTTTGCTGTTGTTGTTTGGTTGCTATGTCTGACTCTTTGTGATCCCATGGACTGTGTAGCCCACTAGCTAGACTTCTCTGTCCATGCCATTTCCCAAGTATTGAATCCATGTCACCAGCACTGGCAGGCAGATTCTTTGCCACTGAGCCACCTGGAAAGCCCAGTTTATGTTTGGGTGGGGAGTAATTATAAGGATGCAGAAGTGGGGTGTACAAACTGTTGGGTGTAAGATAGGCTCAAGGATGTATTGTACAACACAGGGCATATAGCCACTATATTGCAATAACTGTAAAGGGAAGAAACCTTTAAAAATTGTATAAAAATTACTATTTGAAAAAAGAAAATTTGTTTGTAATCCCTGCAATGGGAAGATGAAATGAGTCCACAGTGTCTTGTTCAGAAAATTGGAAGAATGCTGGGTTTGGAAAGTTGCTATAATTCATAAATAATCAAGTCTCTACTTCTAAATTTCAAAGATTTCTGTCAAAATCAAAATAGTAATGAGGTGAAACTAATTTGCTAATCAGGAAAATCACATAAATTAGTGAATAGTCATTTTAAAATATATAATGACATTTATATTTATGTTGTTTTAGCTTTGTTGTTATTGGTTGGTGGCATCATGACAGATAGTACCTGGCTTGGGGAAATGGAGAGAGAAGATAGTTGTACTACAATATCTACCGATTAATGATCTATAACAAATAGTAAATTGTATTTTTTGCAGTGTTTCAAGGACTTTTGTATGTTTGTGTGCTCGGTTGGGTCCAACTCTTTTGAGACCCTATGGACTGTAGCCCACCAGGCTCCTCTGTCCATGGCATTCTCTAGGCAAGAATACAGGAGTGGGTTGCCATTTCCTTCTCTGGGGGATCTTCCTGACCCAGGGAAAGAACCCACATCTCCTGTATTGACAGGCAGATTCTTTACCACCAAGCCACCAGAAAAGCCTGTTTTTAGGTTTGTTTATTTATTTATTTCCTTGAAAATCAGACTGAATAGGTCTAAAAGGTAGAAAAGTTTCCAAGGAAAGATCAAAAAATTGTTTAAATCTTATCTTCCTGACAGGACCTTCACTGAATCACTGCCATTTATTTTAGACAAAGAGTTGTTCATTTCCCTAGTTCTTTTGCATGTAATGAAATATTCAATTCTAAGTAACACATTTCAGAATCTCTGTCCCTCCCATATAAACCCTTCTCTGCTTCCTGGATGTGGTAGGTAAGGAAACACGGCAGGACCAGGTGCTGCCTCAGTCACTAGCTTCCAAACAAGTAACAAGAGACTGGTAGTTTGAATGGCACTTCCTCTCATTTCACTTCCCTCCTCTGACTTGAAGCCTTACCCATGAAAGTCACGGGGACATTAGATGTGATAGTGGGCCTGTGGAACCAGAAAGAAACAAGAACTATAAACCATGGAAACCCCTTAGGGAACTGGCTCTGACCAAAATCAGCGTATTTATCTTTTCTGCCCAAATTTGTTCACTTTATTTTACTATAGCCTGGAACCCTGCCAATTTGAAATTCACTTGACTTAGCAAATAGACACTGCTAAATGTGAAAACATTTAAGCCTCTGGGAGAGTTAAATTTAATACCTTTCATAGGAATGCACTACTTGCTGACTCTGGGCTAGGACCTGTGGGTAGAAAAGGAAGATATCAGTTAAGATAAAGAAAACACAATCCCTCCCCACCTAAAACTAGTCTGGTAGGAAGAAAAGGTGTATAAATAGATAGCTACTCAACAATGTGTTGCATGTCATAATAGATATTTTTTTCCCACAAAGTGATTTCTTGAGGTATTAACAAAGGCTTCATTGTGAGTGTAACTTTAGAGGCAGACCGTGAAGGTCAGCTGAAGTTCCATATCAGAGGAGAGGGGTCAAGGCATTCCATTCAGAGAGAGTGGTTTGCACGAGGACTGCTTGGCAACTGGGAAAACACTAGCCTGTCCACAGGGCATGCAGTGCACATGATTCTGTGAGAATTACAAATATGATAAGGAATAAGATCTGATGGGAGATGACAGCCAGGTGGTGGAGGACTTAACAGTGAGTGTAAAAGATTAAATTTCTTTTAGTCAAAGGAAATATAGGGAAATGTTGGAACTGGGATGACAGGTCCAGATTTTTATTTTCTAGAGAATATTTGGGCACATTTAATTTTTCTTAAGAACTAGCACTGGAGAAGGAAATGGCAACCCACTCCAGTATTCTTGCCTGAAAAATCCCATGGACAGAGGAGCCTGGCGGGCTATAGTCCACAGGGTCACAGACAGTCAGACATAACTGAATGACTAAACGATGAAGAACTAGCTGGAAGGCTATATACCCAGGAGATGGGAAGGCAGGAAGCAAAATTCAGACACAGCAGAGCATGGGATACGTTAGTCTAGAATCATCCTGCATGGGATTTAGAACAAAACAAGAGTTCAGGGTGCATGAGGGAGACAGAAATGGGAGGCAGAAAAAATTTTTAACAAATGTGAAGTTAAACATGGGTTATTTTAAAGCAGGGTTGGCAAACTATGGCCTCTGGTTCACATCCAGCCTTCTGTCTGTTCTGTCCAGCACTGTTAAGAGTGTTTCTGTATTTTCAAATGGTTGGAAAAAAATTCGAAAGAAGTATTATATTTGTGACACATGAAAATTATATAGAATTTGGCTTCCAGTATGTGTTAGTAAAGTTTTACTAGAACACAGTTATGCTCACATATTTATGTATCATCTTTGGCTGCTTTCACACCACAGCAGTGGAGTTGAATACTTGTGACAGGGATTGTATCATTTGAAAAGCCTAAAATATTTACTTTCTGACAATTTACAGACAAATCTGGTAGGGATGACCAAAGAAAGCTCTGCAAGTCTATAAATTGGGCAGCCAGCCTTCTGTCTTGCCATAGGGCCCCTGAAGTTTCATGTGACCTGGAAGTAAATGTAAAAGTGTTGTACCCTCTGCGGTGCTGCTTAGGCTTTGCAAAGACTGGGGGCTTTGCTCCACTGGTCAATTCAGCCCCTAGGGGTATACATTTCTTTCCTATAAACCCCATTCCTGCCCCCTGACCCAGAATCCATAACTATAGTTACAACTATTATCATTTAAGATTCAGCTATCTTTAAATAAAGTTTACTAAAGGAATTGATGGGCTAGTTTGGAAATTTTTGAAAATGCTTTCCAAATTGCAGACACTGATGTAAAAACAGACTTCAAAATACAGCCTCTTTATAAATTGTAGACTTGTACAGAGACTTAAGAGTATCGTGGAATTTTCATTCATGTGGTTGAGCCTAAGTCGATGTGACTTAACAGTGTTAAGGCTCATAAAAGATGACTAGGGCCTGGAAGCATGCCAGTAAAGGTTTCCTGATTATTACATGCTGACTACTTCAGACTATTGTTGGAAAGCTAGTGAATGAAGCAGACCGGATGTAACACTAGAGATTAGCTTTATGAATTGGAATTTATCACTGATTTCAAGTTATGTCTGGAGGAAAAGATATAGGGGTAGGGATTAAATAAGGCATGGCTTAATTCACAGAAGGGCTTCCCTGGTGGCTCAGAGGTTAAAGCGTCTGCCTCCAATGTGGGAGACCCCGGTTCGATCCCTGGGTCGGGAAGATCCCCTGGAGAAGGAAATGGCAATCCACTCCAGTATTCTTGCCTGGAGAATCCCATGGACGGAGAAGCCTAGTAGGTTACAGTCCATGGGGTCGCAAAGAGTCGGACACGACTGAGCGACTTCACCTTCCTTCCTTAATTCACAGAACTTAAACTAAAATGCCTTTATTGATAAAATTTATATAGAACTACTCTGCAAAAACATTTCTAGTTTTTCAAGCTTAAAAGCATGAAATTTAACATTTTAGAGAATTGGTTTTTTTTTTGTTTTTTGATCCATTACAGAAACACTTATAGAATGCTTCTGAGGTACCTAAAGCCATAACTGGTCCTGGTGATACAAAAACAGATAAAACATCATTCATTTCCTCAAAAAGAAAAAACAAATTACTCTTTCAGAGAGAAAACCAGAAGAGTAAAGCAAAATTAATTAACTAATAAAATGAAAGTGTTGTTGAGGGGCCTCCCTGGTGGTCCAGTGTCTAAGACTCCACACTCCCAATGCAGGGGGCCTGGGTTTGATCCCTGGTCAGGGAACTAGATCCCACACGTTATAGCTAAGAGTTCACATGCCTTAACTAAAGAAACCGCATAATGCAACTAAGACCCGGCACAACCAAACAAATTAAAAAAAAAAAAAAAAATGAAAGTGTTGTTTAGTTCAGTTTTGACATAAGTGAAGAAGTCATTTCAAGATAAACATGCTGATGTCTGCAATGCATCCGGAGTTTCTTAGCAGACAGACTCCTATAAACAAATGACACAGTACAGGAGAAAAGACTTAAGTGGCAACTTTTGGTCATTGATCCTAAAGTTGGAAAGGGCAATCAAAGTTGTTAGAATCTGAGAGGGATTGGACCCACAACAGATACCAAAATCCCAAGGATGCTCAATTCCCATACTTGCACTTGGTATCCACAGACTCCAAATCTATGGATTCATCAACCGCAGCTCCAGATCATAAATATTACATGATGTGGTTGATTGAATCCATGGATGTGGAACCCTGTGGATACTGAGAGCCTGTATATTTATTGAAAAACCTGAGTATAAGTTGTATCCATGCAGTTCATGCCCATATTGTTCAAGGGTCAGCTCTATTATTCAAAATACGGTACCATATGCCAGTGATCTGAATCCTGACTTAGTTAATCTGTATCCCCGGGAGTTAATATCATGACATAAAAAGATATAAAAAGGGCTTCTTATACTTGTTAATTAGTAGTAGTAGTAGTTTTACTGCTTTATTGTGAACCCAAATTTTGAATGTGTTTGGAAAATATAATTCTGAAACTGGTTTTAGGAATGTCTAGCCGATGGTCAAAACAAGAGTGTTTTGGCTATGTTAAGTTACAAAACAGCGTGAGGCCAGAAATCTGCCCCGGGCAATTTGTGTGTGTGTGTGTGTGGCTGGGTCCTGAGGTATACAGTTTCTTAGTTCCATCATTTTAATATATTATTCTGCATCACCTTGATAAGGATAATAGGACTTTCTCAGACACTTGTGAAAAGAAACTGCTTTAAAATATCCAGCATGAACATAATTAACCCTTTGTTTAATGGAACTAATAATAAGTCATAATAATAGTCATCATCATAATAAATTCTAATATAATAAGTGTAATATGATATAAAATAATATCATAATGTCATATACAAAGGGAAGATGACATATGTAATGTGCTTACACACTGTCTCGGACATAAGGATTGCTCAGGATGTATTAGTTTTATTATTGTTATCCCCACCTACTTAGAATAACAGTGATGCAAATGAACCAGAACTATTTCTTCTGAAGCTTGGGATTAATTGCATAAATTTTCATGCAGCAATAGACTTTTTTTCCTTGAATTACATTTGCCCTTGTTGGTTTCATTTTTTTATAAACTCATTCATTCATAACACATTCATTAAAAACCATTCAGGCAAACATTTAGTGAGCTTAATTGTGCTGTCTTCCCTTATATTTTTAGGGCTACACCAAACTTTCAAATATATCTTGATCCCTGTCCTCAAGGAGATCACAGTCTACTAGGGAAGCCAGATGAACAAATCAAACATTAAGGAGTCTGCCATGAGATAGATATGCTTTGGTACAGAGAGGGAGAGCTTCCAGGCCAAGCTTTTTGGTGTTAAGAAAAGCTTCCCTTAAAGAGGTGGTATTTGGGCAAATATTTTAAGAAATTAGTATAGTTTAGCAAGGTAATGGAGGTGGGCCAGAATCATTCCAGGGAAAACATGACATTTAAAAAAAATGCAGTTATATTTTTGGCAGAAGCAAAGGATACATGTTGGATGTCTTATTTGGCTGCCTCAAAATCTGATGCAGAGACAAGATTCAGAGTGTCAGTGCAGTGGGTGATCCCATGAGACACTGGGAAGACTCTAGGAAAGGAGAGGTAGCACCAAAGTGTACTTTATCAAGTCTGTTACCACTGTGGTCAATGTGAATACATGGAAATCAGTTACACTGGGAATTTCTGGGAGCTGATGTAGGACACAAGCCTTAGAATTATCTAACCAGAGGATAAGGAAGCTGGAGTACTCATTTATGCATCAATTTTTGATATTTTTTCTTTGAGGACACCTTCAGAAAATGAAGATCATGGCATCTGGTCCCATCATGTCATGGGAAATAGATGGGGAAACAGTGGAAACAGTGTCAGATTTTATTTT